>CM070445.1:1356139-1391176 GCA_036324595.1 Champsocephalus gunnari
TAGAAAGTACAGGTATTTGTGTTCAACATGTGAGAAGTAGAAAGTACAGGTATTTGTGTTCAAACATGTAGATAGTAGATGTACAGGTATTTGAGTCAACATGTAGAGAAGTAGAAAGTACAGGTATTTGAGTTCAACATGTGAGAAGTAGAAAGTACAGGTATTTGTGTTCAAACATGTGAGAAGTAGAAAGTACAGGTATTTGTGTTCAACATGTGTGAAGTAGTAAAGTACTGGTATTTGAGTTCAACATGTAAGAAGTAGAAAGTACAGGTTTTTGAGTCTCAACTTGTAAGAAGTAGAAGTACAGGTATTTTGTGTTCATACATGTGAGATGTTGTAAGTACTGGTATTTGAGTTCAACATGTGAGAAGTACGAAAGTACAGGTATTGGTGTTCAAACATGTGAGAAGTAGAACGTACAGTTTTTGTGTTCAACATGTGAGAAGTTGAAAGTACAGGTATTTGTGTTCAACATGTGAGAAGTAGAAAGTACAGGTATTTGAGTTCAAAATGTAAGAAGTAGAAGTACAGGTATTTGTTCTCAACATGTGAGAGTAGAAAGTAAGGTATTTGTGTTCAACATGTAGAGAAGTAGAAAGTACAGGTATTTGTGTTCAACATGTGGAGAAGTAGAAGTACAGGTATTTGTGTTCAACTGTGAGAAGTAGAAAGTACAGGTATTTGAGTTCACATGTAAGAAGTAGAAAGTACAGGTATTTGAGTTCAACATGTGAGAAGTAGAAAGTACAGGTATTTGTGTTCAACATGTGAGAAGTAGAAAGTACAGGTATTTGGGTTCAACATGTAAGAAGTAGAAAGTACAGGTATTTGAGTTCAACATGTGAGAAGTAGAAAGTACAGGTATTTGGGTTCAACATGTGAGAAGTAGAAAGTACAGGTATTTGAGTTCAACATGTGAGAAGTAGAAAGTACAGGTATTGTGGTTCAACATGTAAGAAGTAGAAAGTACAGGTATTTGTGTTCAACATGTAAGAAGTAGAAAGTACAGGTATTTGAGTTCAACATGTAGAGAAGTAGAAAGTACAGGTATTTGAGTTCAACATGTAAGAAGTAGAAGTACAGGTATTTGAGTTCAACATGTAGAAGTAGAAAGTACAGGTATTTGGGTTCAACATGTGAGAAGTAGAAAGTACAGGTATTTGAGTTCAACATGTGAGAAGTAGAAAGTACAGGTATTTGAGTTCAACATGTAAGAAGTAGAAAGTACAGGTATTTGAGTTCAACATGTAAGAAGTAGAAAGTACAGGTATTTGAGTTCAACATGTAAGAAGTAGAAAGTACAGGTATTTGAGTTCAACATGTAAGAAGTAGAAAGTACAGGTATTTGAGTTCAACATGTAAGAAGTAGAAAGTACAGGTATTTGAGTTCAACATGTAAGAAGTAGAAAGTACAGGTATTTGAGTTCAACATGTGAGAAGTAGAAAGTACAGGTATTTGAGTTCAACATGTGAGAAGTAGAAAGTACAGGTATTTGAGTTCAACATGTGAGAAGTAGAAAGTACAGGTATTTGAGTTCAACATGTAAGAAGTAGAAAGTACAGGTATTTGAGTTCAACATGTAAGAAGTAGAAAGTACAGGTATTTGAGTTCAACATGTAAGAAGTAGAAAGTACAGGTATTTGAGTTCAACATGTAAGAAGTAGAAAGTACAGGTATTTGAGTTCAACATGTAAGAAGTAGAAAGTACAGGTATTTGAGTTCAACATGTAAGAAGTAGAAAGTACAGGTATTTGAGTTCAACATGTAAGAAGTAGAAAGTACAGGTATTTGAGTTCAACATGTAAGAAGTAGAAAGTACAGGTATTTGAGTTCAACATGTAAGAAGTAGAAAGTACAGGTATTTGAGTTCAACATGTAAGAAGTAGAAAGTACAGGTATTTGAGTTCAACATGTAAGAAGTAGAAAGTACAGGTATTTGAGTTCAACATGTGAGAAGTAGAAAGTACAGGTATTTGAGTTCAACATGTAAGAAGTAGAAAGTACAGGTATTTGAGTTCAACATGTGAGAAGTAGAAAGTACAGGTATTTGAGTTCAACATGTAAGAAGTAGAAAGTACAGGTATTTGTGTTCAACATGTAAGAAGTAGAAAGTACAGGTATTTGAGTTCAACATGTAGAGAAGTAGAAAGTACAGGTATTTGTGTTCAACATGTAAGAAGTAGAAAGTACAGGTATTTGAGTTCAACATGTAAGAAGTAGAAAGTACAGGTATTTGAGTTCAACATGTAAGAAGTAGAAAGTACAGGTATTTGTGTTCAACATGTAAGAAGTAGAAAGTACAGGTATTTGAGTTCAACATGTAAGAAGTAGAAAGTACAGGTATTTGAGTTCAACATGTAAGAAGTAGAAAGTACAGGTATTTGAGTTCAACATGTAAGAAGTAGAAAGTACAGGTATTTGAGTTCAACATGTAAGAAGTAGAAAGTACAGGTATTTGAGTTCAACATGTAAGAAGTAGAAAGTACAGGTATTTGAGTTCAACATGTAAGAAGTAGAAAGTACAGGTATTTGAGTTCAACATGTAGAGAAGTAGAAAGTACAGGTATTTGAGTTCAACATGTAAGAAGTAGAAAGTACAGGTATTTGAGTTCAACATGTAAGAAGTAGAAAGTACAGGTATTTGAGTTCAACATGTAAGAAGTAGAAAGTACAGGTATTTGAGTTCAACATGTGAGAAGTAGAAAGTACAGGTATTTGAGTTCAACATGTAAGAAGTAGAAAGTACAGGTATTTGAGTTCAACATGTAAGAAGTAGAAAGTACAGGTATTTGAGTTCAACATGTAAGAAGTAGAAAGTACAGGTATTTGAGTTCAACATGTAAGAAGTAGAAAGTACAGGTATTTGAGTTCAACATGTAAGAAGTAGAAAGTACAGGTATTTGAGTTCAACATGTAAGAAGTAGAAAGTACAGGTATTTGAGTTCAACATGTAAGAAGTAGAAAGTACAGGTATTTGAGTTCAACATGTAAGAAGTAGAAAGTACAGGTATTTGAGTTCAACATGTAAGAAGTAGAAAGTACAGGTATTTGAGTTCAACATGTAAGAAGTAGAAAGTACAGGTATTTGAGTTCAACATGTAGAGAAGTAGAAAGTACAGGTATTTGTGTTCAACATGTAAGAAGTAGAAAGTACAGGTATTTGAGTTCAACATGTAAGAAGTAGAAAGTACAGGTATTTGAGTTCAACATGTAAGAAGTAGAAAGTACAGGTATTTGAGTTCAACATGTAAGAAGTAGAAAGTACAGGTATTTGAGTTCAACATGTAAGAAGTAGAAAGTACAGGTATTTGAGTTCAACATGTAAGAAGTAGAAAGTACAGGTATTTGAGTTCAACATGTAAGAAGTAGAAAGTACAGGTATTTGGGTTCAACATGTAAGAAGTAGAAAGTACAGGTATTTGAGTTCAACATGTAAGAAGTAGAAAGTACAGGTATTTGAGTTCAACATGTAAGAAGTAGAAAGTACAGGTATTTGAGTTCAACATGTAAGAAGTAGAAAGTACAGGTATTTGAGTTCAACATGTAAGAAGTAGAAAGTACAGGTATTTGTGTTCAACATGTAAGAAGTAGAAAGTACAGGTATTTGAGTTCAACATGTAAGAAGTAGAAAGTACAGGTATTTGAGTTCAACATGTAAGAAGTAGAAAGTACAGGTATTTGAGTTCAACATGTGAGAAGTAGAAAGTACAGGTATTTGAGTTCAACATGTAAGAAGTAGAAAGTACAGGTATTTGAGTTCAACATGTGAGAAGTAGAAAGTACAGGTATTTGAGTTCAACATGTAAGAAGTAGAAAGTACAGGTATTTGAGTTCAACATGTAAGAAGTAGAAAGTACAGGTATTTGAGTTCAACATGTAAGAAGTAGAAAGTACAGGTATTTGAGTTCAACATGTAGAGAAGTAGAAAGTACAGGTATTTGAGTTCAACATGTAAGAAGTAGAAAGTACAGGTATTTGTGTTCAACATGTGAGAAGTAGAAAGTACAGGTATTTGAGTTCAACATGTAAGAAGTAGAAAGTACAGGTATTTGAGTTCAACATGTAAGAAGTAGAAAGTACAGGTATTTGAGTTCAACATGTAAGAAGTAGAAAGTACAGGTATTTGAGTTCAACATGTAAGAAGTAGAAAGTACAGGTATTTGAGTTCAACATGTAAGAAGTAGAAAGTACAGGTATTTGAGTTCAACATGTGAGAAGTAGAAAGTACAGGTATTTGAGTTCAACATGTAAGAAGTAGAAAGTACAGGTATTTGAGTTCAACATGTGAGAAGTAGAAAGTACAGGTATTTGAGTTCAACATGTGAGAAGTAGAAAGTACAGGTATTTGAGTTCAACATGTAAGAAGTAGAAAGTACAGGTATTTGAGTTCAACATGTAAGAAGTAGAAAGTACAGGTATTTGAGTTCAACATGTAGAAGTAGAAAGTACAGGTATTTGAGTTCAACATGTGAGAAGTAGAAAGTACAGGTATTTGAGTTCAACATGTAGAGAAGTAGAAAGTACAGGTATTTGAGTTCAACATGTAAGAAGTAGAAAGTACAGGTATTTGAGTTCAACATGTGAGAAGTAGAAAGTACAGGTATTTGAGTTCAACATGTGAGAAGTAGAAAGTACAGGTATTTGAGTTCAACATGTAAGAAGTAGAAAGTACAGGTATTTGAGTTCAACATGTAAGAAGTAGAAAGTACAGGTATTTGAGTTCAACATGTAAGAAGTAGAAAGTACAGGTATTTGAGTTCAACATGTAAGAAGTAGAAAGTACAGGTATTTGAGTTCAACATGTGAGAAGTAGAAAGTACAGGTATTTGAGTTCAACATGTAAGAAGTAGAAAGTACAGGTATTTGAGTTCAACATGTGAGAAGTAGAAAGTACAGGTATTTGGGTTCAACATGTAAGAAGTAGAAAGTACAGGTATTTGAGTTCAACATGTAAGAAGTAGAAAGTACAGGTATTTGAGTTCAACATGTGAGAAGTAGAAAGTACAGGTATTTGAGTTCAACATGTAAGAAGTAGAAAGTACAGGTATTTGAGTTCAACATGTAAGAAGTAGAAAGTACAGGTATTTGGGTTCAACATGTAAGAAGTAGAAAGTACAGGTATTTGAGTTCAACATGTAAGAAGTAGAAAGTACAGGTATTTGAGTTCAACATGTAAGAAGTAGAAAGTACAGGTATTTGAGTTCAACATGTAAGAAGTAGAAAGTACAGGTATTTGAGTTCAACATGTAGAAGTAGAAAGTACAGGTATTTGAGTTCAACATGTAAGAAGTAGAAAGTACAGGTATTTGAGTTCAACATGTGAGAAGTAGAAAGTACAGGTATTTGAGTTCAACATGTGAGAAGTAGAAAGTACAGGTATTTGTGTTCAACATGTAGAGAAGTAGAAAGTACAGGTATTTGAGTTCAACATGTAAGAAGTAGAAAGTACAGGTATTTGAGTTCAACATGTAAGAAGTAGAAAGTACAGGTATTTGAGTTCAACATGTGAGAAGTAGAAAGTACAGGTATTTGTGTTCAACATGTGAGAAGTAGAAAGTACAGGTATTTGTGTTCAACATGTAGAGAAGTAGAAAGTACAGGTATTTGAGTTCAACATGTGAGAAGTAGAAAGTACAGGTATTTGAGTTCAACATGTAAGAAGTAGAAAGTACAGGTATTGAGTTCAACTTGTGAGAAGCAATGTAAAAAGTGTCAGAAAAACATAAAAGCTCAGTACTGACTACAGAAACATGTCACGTAAGTACAGTAATGAGAGTTTTACTTGCTACTCGTGCGAACTGCGTCCCTGAACTGATGTGTCTCTCTGGTGAGCGCATCATGCGTTGGAGCGAGTCTCTCTGGTCCCGTCGGAGTTTGGTTGGATCCTGCACTTTTATCTGGTACCCCCCGGACACTGATGGACAGACGCCGGGACCGATGCGGCCGTCAGTCGGATGCACAGGTAACATCTGTCTGTTCGTCAGACACAACGCCTCTACGCGTGTGCGAATGCCTACTTTACTGTCAGAACACGCCCCTGACACGTGTCTTTCGGATCCCAGCTGTCCTCATGAAAGGGGACATACAGGACGTCTAGACCGCCAAGCTTCAGCTATACTCAGCCAGACCAGTGTTTTCTCTAAGAGTTTAAACATGAGAAGTTTTGGAGAATCAGTGACACGCCAGTCCTGAGTGCCCGTGACAATGCCTCACTAATACATGGAATCAGTGCCTAATTAAGTTTACTTTGTTTTTAAAAACTAATTGAACTGATGGTTTTTTGGGTGTCTCTGGTGTGTGTGTGTGTGTGTGTGTGCTGTGCTGTGTGTGTGTGTGTGTGTGCTGTGTGTGTGTGTGTGTGTGTGTGTGTGTGTGTGTGTGTGTATTGTGTGGCGCTTCCCTGCTTTACTATCATCTTGTGGGGACCTACATTTGTTTACATTAGTCACGTGTGCGGACTTGCCTCACTTATGGCTGGACAAATTGGACCAGGTCCCATAAGGGGCATAATTAATGTGTAGGCGTGAAGACATGCGTCTAGGGTTAGGGTTAGGCCATGTGTTGGTTATGGTTAAGGTCTCGCGCTAAGTCTCCAGGAAAATGCCATGAAGTCAATGTAATGTCCCCATGAAGTGATGTATACATGGCTTGTGCCTGTGTGGCTGTGTCGTGTGTGTGTGTGCTGTGTGTGTGTGGCATGGTGCTGTGTGTGTGTGTTGTGTGCTGTGGGTGTCTCTGTGGCGCTGTGTGATGTGTGTGTGTGTGTGTCTCTGTGTGTGATCTCTGTGTGTGAGTGTGTGTGTGTGTGAGTGTGTGTGTGTGTATATCTGTGATGTGTCTCCTGTGATGATGTGTGTGTGTTGTGTGTGTGTGCTGCTGTGTGTGTGTGTGTGTGTGGGTGTGTGTCTAGGTGTGTGCCTGTGTGCTGTGTGTGTGTGTAGCCCGGTACTACGTGTGTGGGTGTCTCTGTGTGCTGTGTGTGGGTGTGTGTGAATGTGTGTGTGTGTGTGTTGTGTATCTCTTGTGTGTTGTCTCGGTGTGTGGGTGTGGTCTCTCTGTGTGTGTGTGCGCTGTGTGTGTGTGTGTGTGTGTGTGGTGTGTCTCTGTGTGGTGTGGGTGGGTGTGGGTGTGTCTCTCTCATGTGTGGCTGTGCGTGCTGTGGTGTGGGTGGGTCTATCTGTGTGTGTACACTGCGCGGGGGGTGTGGGTGTGTGTGGGTGTGGGGGTGTTTTTTTTTTTTTTTTTGTTTTTGGGTGTTTTTTTTTTTTTTTTTTGTTTTTGTGTTTGTTTCTTTTTTTTTTTTTTTTGTTTTTTTTTGTTGTTTGTTTTTTTTGGTTTGTTTTTGTGTTGTTTTTTTTTGTGTTTTTTTTTTGTTTGTGTTTGTTTGTTTTTTTTTTTTTGGGTTATCTTTTTGTGTGTTTTTGTTTTTTTTTTTTTTTTTTTTTTTTTTTTTTTTTTTTTTTTTTTTTTTTTTTTTTTTTTTTTTTTTGTTGTTTTTTTTTTTTTTTGTTTTTTTTGTTTTTTTTTTTTATTTAGAATCTTACATATCACTAATGTTGGGGGAATGCTTCGGCTTGAGTTTGTGTAAGGTGAAGACATGTAACATTCCATAATAAATGTTTAACAAAAAGGGAAAGTGTAAATGACCCAAATCAAAACTGCAGAACCCCTGCTCCTGACAGGAGAGGCGCCGGCCCAAAGGCGTCCTGAAGGGCCGGACCTGCCGGCGGATCTGGCGTTGGCGGTCACGGCCGTCCTCAAGGGGCCTTTTGGAGACCCCAGGCGTCTTGATGGAGCGCAAGGGTCAGTGGGGGAGGAAGTGGGATCCTAAAGGCCAGCAGTGGGGCCTCAATGGGAGGGCCGAGCCAGGAAGCACAGGGTATGGAGGAGTGGCCTAACCGAATCCATCCAATCTGTGACTAAAGTTCATGGCCGTTTTATTTGATTTTGTATTATTATGATTTATTCTTCTTCTATTCTGCAACTCAGTTAGACTGTTTATACATCGAAAATCGAGCACCCCCACAAGGAGTGGATAGCAGGAGTGCTCCGTTACTCACGCAGCCTGCAGACCAGCAAGAGAATCAGAGATTATCTGTATTTTAATTTAGCATCGCATAGATAAAATCCAATTATTTATTCACCCAATATATTTTACTAAAGTCCAGGATTCCGTTAACAACGACTTTTATATTCCTTCTTTTGGTTTATAAACTTTGAATTTATAGTATGTCTGATAAAGTTATGGGGCCAATGGGAGAGCACTGGATGCACTGGCTAGGAGGCGTTGGAAATTACTGTGTATAATGTTCAATTGAAGTGTCCATAACTTGTATATTTCTAACTTCTTGTTTTTTGGTTGGGTGTTGTTTTTTGGTTTTTGCTCAACACTAATAATTATTTTTTAGTTTGTATTTGTAGTTTTGTTTTTTGGTTAGCGAGGTGTCCTGGGCTCTTTGTAGCATTGATGTGTGTTTGGTGTTTTTTTTTGTTTTGTTTGTTTATTTTATATTTATTTTTTTTTTTTATTGTATATATTTTTTCTTGATTAATTTATTTATTCATGCGTCTTGGGAGCACAGGAAAAAAGCGCTTTCAAATTATTATTATTATTATTATTTTTATTATTATGATTTTGTGTGTTGCATATATACTTTTTATTCCACACAATTCACTATTTTCATGTTGGTTTGTTTTTTTTCTGTGAGGAAACTCTTTGATCTTTAGTCAAGTTTTGGCCTCGCCTCCTTGCATGTGCTTCCTGGCTCGCATTGGCCACATATACTGTTATCAGACTTATCTTAGTTATATAGTTTTATTACAATAGGATGTGTAAATGTCTTGTTATCGGTAAAGGGACTTTAGGATGTATTTTTTGGGTTGTTATAGAATTGTTTTTATCTGCGTGCGTATTTTAATTTCAGAATTATCACTTGTTCTCTTGATGATGAAAACTGCCTGTGAAGTAAGGGTGCCTCTACTGCTTACACTCATTTGTGCTTCGTTTTTCGGATGTATATACTGTCTAATTGTTGAAATAGTAGAATAAATAATAATAATTTCTAAATAAAATAAAAACGCCAATGATCTTTTGTCACAGGTTGGATGGATTCGGTTTGGCACGCCTCATTACCTGTGATTCCTGGGCTCCCATTGGCACCACTTGGCCTTTGGATCCAACTTCCCCCACTGACCCTGGCGCTCGCTCCATCAAAACCCTGGGGTCCCAAAAAGGCCCTGAGGACCCGGGGTCACAAAGCCAGATCGCCCTGGTCACCCTTCAGTCCCTTTGGGCCGTGTCACTGCAGGACAGGGGTCTGGCAGGTTTGATTTCTATTTTACTTTCTTTTTTTAAACATGTATTATGGATTTGTTACATTCTTCACCTTACACAAACACAACCGAACATCCCCCAACATTAGTGAATGGAAGATTACTAAATAAATAAAATAAAATAAATAAATAAATAAATAAAATAAATAAAATAAATAAATTAAATAAAATAAATATAATAATTATAATTAAAATATAATAAATAAAATAAATTAAAATAGAATAAAATACACCCACTCACAGTGAAGTCACACACACACACTCACACACACACACACACAAGAGAGACCCACACACACACACACAACACACACACACACACAGAGTGACACACACACACACACACACACACACACTCAACACACAGAGAGACACTCACAGAGAAGAGACACCACACCACACACACACACACACAAACACAGAGAGACCACACACACACACACACACACACACACACTCACACACAGAGAGTCACATCACAGAGAGGCACACACATCCACTCCACACACACAGAGGAGACACAACACACACACAAACTCACACACACAGACACACACACACACTCACCACACACTCCACACACCACACACACACCACACACTGTGAGACCACACACACACACACACACACACTCAGAGGACACACACAGAAGAGGACACTCACAACACACACCACACTCACACACACACACACTGTGACATCACACACTCAACACACACTCACACACAACACACACACACACACACACAGAGACACACACCCACCACACTCACACACACACAACACACAATCCAAACCACACACACACACACAAACACACCACACACCACACAACAGAGGACACACACAGAGAGACACAAACCACACTCACACACACACACACACACACACACAACAGAGACACACACAGAGACACACACACCACACACACACACAGTGACACCAACACACACACACCACACACCACCGCACACTCAAACTCAAAACATTGTATATCATCAATGCAGGGGAAATTACATTGACTTAAATGCATTTTCTGGAGAAGTTCGAACCTTAACCTGAACCATAACACTTGCAAACCCTAACCCGTTATCCCAGGTTCTTCACCCTATCATTATTGATCCCCTTTTGGGGACCTTCATTGTGTCCCCATAAGGGAGGCAAGTACCCCACACGTGACTATTGTAAACAACTGTATGTCCCCTGACCAAACCCATCTTATAGGTATAGTAATGCATTGGCCACACACACACTCTCGCACACACACAACACAAACACACACATCACACACACACTCAAAACTCACACACACAGAGACAAAACATAAAACAATCAGTTCAATTATTATTAAAATACAAAGGTAATTATTTAAACGGTTCAATGTATTTAGCATTGTTAGCATCTTGGACTGACGCTGTCTCTGTTTTCTACTTACTTCTCTTGTTTAAACTCTTTGAGAAAACACTGGTCCTGAGTAAAGCTGAAGCTTGGAGGTCTACGTCCTGTTGGCCCCTGTTCAGAGGATCAGCTGGGAGGCTGACCGTGTTCAGGGCGTGTTCTGACAGTAATGGAGCATCTCACAGTTAGGCGTTTGTGTCTGAGAACAGACGATGTTAACTGTTAATTCGATGACGCCCATCGGTACCGGCTGTCCGTCAGGTCCGGGGGGTCCTGATAAACAGGTTTTCCAACCAACCCACGGACAGGAGAGACCATCCAGACCAGTTCCCACCTGAGAGTACACTTCAGTTTGTCCAGTTCTCGCTCGTACATATACTTCTTTAATGTACTTAGTACATGTTTCTGGATAGTCAGTACTACTTGTTTTTCTGACGAATTTTTACTTTGACTTTTCTCATGTTGAACCAATTACCTGTACTTTCTACTTCTCTCATGTTGAACTCAAATACCTGTACTTTCTACTTCTCTCATGTTGAACTCAAATACCTGTACTTTCTACTTCTTACATGTTGAACTCAAATACCTGTACTTTCTACTTCTTACATGTTGAACTCAAATACCTGTACTTTCTACTTCTTACATGTTGAACTCAAATACCTGTACTTTCTACTTCTTACATGTTGAACACAAATACCTGTACTTTCTACTTCTCTCATGTTGAACTCAAATACCTGTACTTTCTACTTCTTACATGTTGAACCAAATACCTGTACTTTCTACTTCTCACATGTTGAACTCAAATACCTGTACTTTCTACTTCTCACATGTTGAACTCAAATACCTGTACTTTCTACTTCTTACATGTTGAACACAAATACCTGTACTTTCTACTTCTTACATGTTGAACTCAAATACCTGTACTTTCTACTTCTTACATGTTGAACACAAATACCTGTACTTTCTACTTCTTACATGTTGAACTCAAATACCTGTACTTTCTACTTCTTACATGTTGAACTCAAATACCTGTACTTTCTACTTCTTACATGTTGAACTCAAATACCTGTACTTTCTACTTCTTACATGTTGAACACAAATACCTGTACTTTCTACTTCTCTCATGTTGAACTCAAATACCTGTACTTTCTACTTCTTACATGTTGAACTCAAATACCTGTACTTTCTACTTCTTACATGTTGAACTCAAATACCTGTACTTTCTACTTCTCACATGTTGAACTCAAATACCTGTACTTTCTACTTCTCTCATGTTGAACTCAAATACCTGTACTTTCTACTTCTCACATGTTGAACACTAATAACTGTACTTTCTACTTCTCTCATGTTGAACTCAAATACCTGTACTTTCTACTTCTTACATGTTGAACCCAAATACCTGTACTTTCTACTTCTTACATGTTGAACTCAAATACCTGTACTTTCTACTTCTCTCATGTTGAACACAAATACCTGTACTTTCTACTTCTCTCATGTTGAACTCAAATACCTGTACTTTCTACTTCTCTCATGTTGAACTCAAATACCTGTACTTTCTACTTCTTACATGTTGAACTCAAATACCTGTACTTTCTACTTCTTACATGTTGAACTCAAATACCTGTACTTTCTACTTCTTACATGTTGAACTCAAATACCTGTACTTTCTACTTCTTACATGTTGAACACAAATACCTGTACTTTCTACTTCTCTCATGTTGAACTCAAATACCTGTACTTTCTACTTCTTACATGTTGAACCCAAATACCTGTACTTTCTACTTCTCACATGTTGAACTCAAATACCTGTACTTTCTACTTCTCACATGTTGAACTCAAATACCTGTACTTTCTACTTCTTACATGTTGAACACAAATACCTGTACTTTCTACTTCTTACATGTTGAACTCAAATACCTGTACTTTCTACTTCTTACATGTTGAACACAAATACCTGTACTTTCTACTTCTTACATGTTGAACTCAAATACCTGTACTTTCTACTTCTTACATGTTGAACACAAATACCTGTACTTTCTACTTCTTACATGTTGAACTCAAATACCTGTACTTTCTACTTCTTACATGTTGAACTCAAATACCTGTACTTTCTACTTCTTACATGTTGAACTCAAATACCTGTACTTTCTACTTCTTACATGTTGAACACAAATACCTGTACTTTCTACTTCTCTCATGTTGAACTCAAATACCTGTACTTTCTACTTCTTACATGTTGAACTCAAATACCTGTACTTTCTACTTCTTACATGTTGAACTCAAATACCTGTACTTTCTACTTCTCACATGTTGAACTCAAATACCTGTACTTTCTACTTCTCTCATGTTGAACTCAAATACCTGTACTTTCTACTTCTCACATGTTGAACACTAATACTGTACTTTCTACTTCTCTCATGTTGAACTCAAATACCTGTACTTTCTACTTCTTACATGTTGAACCAAATACCTGTACTTTCTACTTCTTACATGTTGAACTCAAATACCTGTACTTTCTACTTCTCTCATGTTGAACACAAATACCTGTACTTTCTACTTCTCTCATGTTGAACTCAAATACCTGTACTTTCTACTTCTCTCATGTTGAACTCAAATACCTGTACTTTCTACTTCTTACATGTTGAACTCAAATACCTGTACTTTCTACTTCTTACATGTTGAACTCAAATACCTGTACTTTCTACTTCTTACATGTTGAACTCAAATACCTGTACTTTCTACTTCTTACATGTTGAACACAAATACCTGTACTTTCTACTTCTCTCATGTTGAACTCAAATACCTGTACTTTCTACTTCTTACATGTTGAACCCAAATACCTGTACTTTCTACTTCTCACATGTTGAACTCAAATACCTGTACTTTCTACTTCTTACATGTTGAACTCAAATACCTGTACTTTCTACTTCTTACATGTTGAACTCAAATACCTGTACTTTCTACTTCTCACATGTTGAACTCAAATACCTGTACTTTCTACTTCTCTCATGTTGAACTCAAATACCTGTACTTTCTACTTCTCACATGTTGAACACTAATAACTGTACTTTCTACTTCTCTCATGTTGAACTCAAATACCTGTACTTTCTACTTCTTACATGTTGAACCCAAATACCTGTACTTTCTACTTCTTACATGTTGAACTCAAATACCTGTACTTTCTACTTCTCTCATGTTGAACACAAATACCTGTACTTTCTACTTCTCTCATGTTGAACTCAAATACCTGTACTTTCTACTTCTCTCATGTTGAACTCAAATACCTGTACTTTCTACTTCTCACATGTTGAACTCAAATACCTGTACTTTCTACTTCTTACATGTTGAACTCAAATACCTGTACTTTCTACTTCTTACATGTTGAACTCAAATACCTGTACTTTCTACTTCTTACATGTTGAACACAAATACCTGTACTTTCTACTTCTCTCATGTTGAACTCAAATACCTGTACTTTCTACTTCTTACATGTTGAACACAAATACCTGTACTTTCTACTTCTTACATGTTGAACTCAAATACCTGTACTTTCTACTTCTTACATGTTGAACACAAATACCTGTACTTTCTACTTCTTACATGTTGAACTCAAATACCTGTACTTTCTACTTCTTACATGTTGAACTCAAATACCTGTACTTTCTACTTCTTACATGTTGAACTCAAATACCTGTACTTTCTACTTCTTACATGTTGAACACAAATACCTGTACTTTCTACTTCTCTCATGTTGAACTCAAATACCTGTACTTTCTACTTCTTACATGTTGAACTCAAATACCTGTACTTTCTACTTCTTACATGTTGAACTCAAATACCTGTACTTTCTACTTCTCACATGTTGAACTCAAATACCTGTACTTTCTACTTCTCTCATGTTGAACTCAAATACCTGTACTTTCTACTTCTCACATGTTGAACACTAATAACTGTACTTTCTACTTCTCTCATGTTGAACTCAAATACCTGTACTTTCTACTTCTTACATGTTGAACCCAAATACCTGTACTTTCTACTTCTTACATGTTGAACTCAAATACCTGTACTTTCTACTTCTCTCATGTTGAACTCAAATACCTGTACTTTCTACTTCTTACATGTTGAACTCAAATACCTGTACTTTCTACTTCTCTCATGTTGAACCCAAATACCTGTACTTTCTACTTCTCACATGTTGAACTCAAATACCTGTACTTTCTACTTCTCTCATGTTGAACTCAAATACCTGTACTTTCTACTTCTCACATGTTGAACCCAAATACCTGTACTTTCTACTTCTTACATGTTGAACTCAAATACCTGTACTTTCTACTTCTTACATGTTGAACTCAAATACCTGTACTTTCTACTTCTTACATGTTGAACTCAAATACCTGTACTTTCTACTTCTTACATGTTGAACACAAATACCTGTACTTTCTACTTCTTACATGTTGAACTCAAATACCTGTACTTTCTACTTCTTACATGTTGAACTCAAATACCTGTACTTTCTACTTCTTACATGTTGAACTCAAATACCTGTACTTTCTACTTCTTACATGTTGAACACAAATACCTGTACTTTCTACTTCTCACATGTTGAACTCAAATACCTGTACTTTCTACTTCTCACATGTTGAACACTAATACCTGTACTTTCTACTTCTCTCATGTTGAACTCAAATACCTGTACTTTCTACTTCTTACATGTTGAACCCAAATACCTGTACTTTCTACTTCTTACATGTTGAACTCAAATACCTGTACTTTCTACTTCTCTCATGTTGAACTCAAATACCTGTACTTTCTACTTCTCTCATGTTGAACTCAAATACCTGTACTTTCTACTTCTTACATGTTGAACCCAAATACCTGTACTTTCTACTTCTCAGATGTTGAACTCAAATACCTGTACTTTCTACTTCTCACATGTTGAACTCAAATACCTGTACTTTCTACTTCTTACATGTTGAACCCAAATACCTGTACTTTCTACTTCTCTCATGTTGAACCCAAATACCTGTACTTTCTACTTCTCACATGTTGAACTCAAATACCTGTACTTTCTACTTCTTACATGTTGAACACTAATACCTGTACTTTCTACTTCTCTCATGTTGAACTCAAATACCTGTACTTTCTACTTCTTACATGTTGAACCCAAATACCTGTACTTTCTACTTCTCACATGTTGAACCCAAATACCTGTACTTTCTACTTCTCTCATGTTGAACTCAAATACCTGTACTTTCTACTTCTCTCATGTTGAACTCAAATACCTGTACTTTCTACTTCTTACATGTTGAACCCAAATACCTGTACTTTCTACTTCTCACATGTTGAACTCAAATACCTGTACTTTCTACTTCTCACATGTTGAACTCAAATACCTGTACTTTCTACTTCTTACATGTTGAACCCAAATACCTGTACTTTCTACTTCTCTCATGTTGAACCCAAATACCTGTACTTTCTACTTCTCACATGTTGAACTCAAATACCTGTACTTTCTACTTCTTACATGTTGAACACTAATACCTGTACTTTCTACTTCTCTCATGTTGAACTCAAATACCTGTACTTTCTACTTCTCACATGTTGAACACTAATACCTGTACTTTCTACTTCTCTCATGTTGAACTCAAATACCTGTACTTTCTACTTCTTACATGTTGAACCCAAATACCTGTACTTTCTACTTCTTACATGTTGAACTCAAATACCTGTACTTTCTACTTCTCTCATGTTGAACTCAAATACCTGTACTTTCTACTTCTCTCATGTTGAACTCAAATACCTGTACTTTCTACTTCTTACATGTTGAACCCAAATACCTGTACTTTCTACTTCTCACATGTTGAACTCAAATACCTGTACTTTCTACTTCTCACATGTTGAACTCAAATACCTGTACTTTCTACTTCTTACATGTTGAACCCAAATACCTGTACTTTCTACTTCTCTCATGTTGAACCCAAATACCTGTACTTTCTACTTCTCACATGTTGAACTCAAATACCTGTACTTTCTACTTCTTACATGTTGAACACAAATCTGTACTTCTACTTGAGTAAAGGATGTGTGTACTTCTACTTGAGTAAAGGATGTGTGTACTTCTACTTGAGTAAAGGATGTGTGTACTTTGATTACTTCCCCTACCCCTATAAATCAGGTACCTTTGGGTCCGGGGGGTCCGTCTAGACCTGGAAGTCCTGGCGCTGCATCTGATCCTTGGGGTCCGGGGTTCCCTGGGGGCCCAACAGAGCCGTCCTCCCCCTGGGGGCCCGAGCGACCCTGCTGGCCTGGGAAACCGAAGCCGTCGTCGCCCTGTGAGGCGGACACCAACACGAGTCAGTAACCAATCAGAGCCGGAGAATCAACATGTTGTTCTTTAGCTCTGTTCTACAGCACTGCCTTGCTATCTGGTTCAAGTGTTTGTCAACAGCTTGAAATCTAAACTGCTCCACCGGTCGAACATCTGCTCAGAGACAGCTGCTCCACCGGTCGAACATCTGCTCAGAGACAGCTGGTCCGCCTGTCGAACATCTGCTCAGAGACAGCTGGTCCGCCTGTCGAACATCTGCTCAGAGACAGCTGGTCCGCCTGTCGAACATCTGCTCAGAGACAGCTGGTCCGCCTGTCGAACATCTGCTCAGAGACAGCTGGTCCGGAGACTTCCTGACTCTCAGACCATAATAACCTGAGAGGCTCCAACAGCGTCCTCTGGACCCAAAGCATGCTCAGACAGAGAATCTGAACTGCTGCCATCTGATGGAGATCTATAAGGTCGGCCTGAAGCATCCTCTGTGCTCCAGCCTGAAGCATCCTCTGTGCTCCAGACAGCCTGAAGCATCCTCTGTGCTCCAGCCTGAAGCATCCTCTGTGCTCCAGCCTGAAGCATCCTCTGTGCTCCAGACAGCCTGAAGCATCCTCTGTGCTCCAGACAGCCTGAAGCATCCTCTGTGCTCCAGACAGCCTGAAGCATCCTCTGTGCTCCAGTCAGCCTGAAGCATCCTCTGTGCTCCAGCCAGCCTGAAGCATCCTCTGTGCTCCAGCCAGCCTGAAGCATCCTCTGTGCTCCAGTCAGCCTGAAGCATCCTCTGTGCTCCAGACAGCCTGAAGCATCCTCTGTGCTCCAGACAACCTGAAGCATCCTCTGTGCTCCAGACAGCCTGAAGCATCCTCTGTGCTCCAGTCAGCCTGAAGCATCCTCTGTGCTCCAGACAGCCTGAAGCATCCTCTGTGCTCCAGCCTGAAGCATCCTCTGTGCTCCAGACAGCCTGAAGCATCCTCTGTGCTCCAGTCAGCCTGAAGCATCCTCTGTGCTCCAGACAGCCTGAAGCATCCTCTGTGCTCCAGCCAGCCTGAAGCATCCTCTGTGCTCCAGACAGCCTGAAGCATCCTCTGTGCTCCAGCCGGCCTGAAGCATCCTCTGTGCTCCAGCCGGCCTGAAGCATCCTCTGTGCTCCAGTCGGCCTGAAGCATCCTCTGTGCTCCAGCCGGCCTGAAGCATCCTCTGTGCTCCAGCCGGCCTGAAGCATCCTCTGTGCTCCAGCCGGCCTGAAGCATCCTCTGTGCTCCAGCCGGCCTGAAGCATCCTCTGTGATGCAAGGAGCATCTCAGACTGGACCTAACCGTTAAAGTATCATCCTATCGTATCATATTATCGTAGGACTTCTGGTGAGGACTTCCTGTCTGTTCCCGTCCACGTTACCTTGGGCCCCGGCATCCCTGGGGCTCCGGATGGGCCGGCACGTCCCTTGATGCCAAAACTCGGTGAACCTGCAGCTCCTGGAGGGCCCTTGAGTCCTGATCCAATCAAAGCAAAGTATAGCAGTTATTTAACATCTTCTAAACTCTTTGACTGTAAATCAGGGGTGGCAAACTCAATGTCAGGCCACATCAGCATTACGGTTGCACTCAAAGGGCCGGTTGTAACTTTAAGAATACATAAACATACATATATATATACATATACATACATAATATATATAAAATAATGTATTATATTACATTATTGCGTCTGCATTGGATTATTATCGGATAGGGTAATAACTTCGTAATTAACTACGTCTGAAAGCAGAAGTCTCTTCAGTCACACAATGAGATGCATTGTGGGACATGTAGTTTATGGGCAACGTGCTTCTGTAAAGCTGCATGTAACCGTATATTAAACGTATTATATTCTTTGCAAGCTCTTTAAACACCACTGGTTTAAATCAACCCCGTTCATAATAATAATAATAAATAGTATTTATAAGCGCACTTTTTATTTGAGTAAACAAAACTCAAAGTGCTACAGAGTAAAATAGTCGAAACAAAACAACAGAAACAAATACCAAATAACATAAGCCTGACCTTTGACCCCGGGGAACCCTGGGGGCCCCTGGACGGAAAACCCTTCGTCTCCTCGTGCTCCCCTCGGACCGACAGACCCTGGTAACCCCGGAGGCCCCGAAGCACCTGAGAGCAGAAGAGACATCGGCGTGACGGAAGAACAGAACAGCAAGGCATCCTCCGAGTGCATCAGCTCCCAAGCCGCCCCACCAGCGGCTTCATAAAGACGTTCGAGTGGTACGGTGTGTTTCAGGTCGCATCCACAGCCGCCGCGTTCAGTCCGGTTGAACCGAACCCTGGTGTGTTTCCTTGGGGTCGATGTGAACGCAGTCCGAGAGCTCTGACGTGAACTAAACAACCTAAACCAGCTGGTCTCGGAGCGCCTGCTGGTGAACTCTGGAGCGGTTCATCTCTGGTGTGAACGCAGTCGCACCAGAACATCGGAGGTGTAGTATTCACGAGGCACAAGGACGCGGAGGTCTTCAACATCTTTAGCGAAAGAGTGAAGCAGATTGAAGAGTTGAACAGTGTCGTGTAAAGTAAAAATGCTCCGTCAGCTATTCACAAACGCCAGAGCCACCTGCGGTCGGTGAAACGCCCTGAACGTCTCTCCGTGTTATCGTGCTTCTCATCGCACGTTGTCTGGTGGTATAATCATCCGCCCGTCCACGAGTCCGTTGAGCTCCAGACTAACAGCAGCATGAGGATGACCTGCCGATCAGGGGTGTAGCGGTTCACAGAAGTCACGGTTCGGTTCATACCTCGGTTTGGGGGTCGCGGTACGGGACGAATACGGATACCGTTACACCCCTACCGCCGATGCTCCAAAGCTCCGGTCGAATCTGCCGAGATTTGCGTTTTTACCCCTGAATGTCTGTCGAGACGAAAGTCAATAAGTCAATATATAATATCTGTGAAAAACGGACTAATAAATAATTATGTGTTTTCATTATTATTATTATAGTATTGTTCAATACCAGGAGAGGGTATTTGTTTATTTTTGATAGCGTGGGCTACTTTTCAGAAGCGAGTTGTAGGAAAAATATGAATGCCGCTTCCGGCAACACGGCTACAAAAAGGGGTGGAGCTTGTGACGGCCGGTCTCTTGCTCTCAAAGCCGCGGAGAGAGAACCAGGCGACAGTGTGGCTCCGGAGACGCCGTTGGTTTTCAACCTGATGAATTCTTGGAGCTGTCTTGATTAAATAAAGACAAAAAGAACAAATTTGAGTTGTCCACAGCGTCCTCTGTTGCCCTCTAGCCTATCAAGTCAGGCTAAATCACTGGAACAGGCCAAAAACCTGAAGGACTTGACAATGTCTGACCAATCGTTGCACAGCGTTTCCGAGCACATGACTTGTGTTTAAAGCTTAAAGCGAGTCTTCCCGTGTGAACGCAGACCGAACCTTCTGAAAGATGAAACGATGTAACAAACTGTGGTCACGGGCGGAGAAGCGACCTCAGTCTCACCTTCGGGTCCGGGGTTTCCAGATAAACCTGTCCCTCCTTTCAGTCCTGGGTCTCCTGGAGAGGTTTCGATTTCCCCCAGAGAGCCTTTTTCCCCTGAAGGAACACACAGAGCTGTTGTCTGAATACACCATTTACAGTTCAGGTATCCGTCGTTATGCACGTGTACAAATACGTTTTAGCCTTTCGGTAATGTGCTTTCTCAAAAACGTAATGATGTTGTAGTTGTTGCTTCCGATTGAATCATCTGAGTTGTTTATTACAAATATAAATTACTAAAGTCATCAGTTCTGAGAATGTTGGCCCACTTAAGGAGTGGCTTCCCTCACTCAGGGTTTGGGCCCCTGAGCCCTCACCAGAGCTGGGAAGTAACGGAGTCCAAATACTTTGTTACTGTACTTAAGTACATGTTTCTGGTATCAGTACTTTACTCCAATACTTATTTTCCTGACGACTTTTTACTTTGACTTCTTACACTTTGAACCCAAATACCTGTACTTTCTACTTCTCACATGTTGAACCCAAATACCTGTACTTTCTACTTCTTACATTTTGAACTCAAATACCTGTACTTTCTACTTCTTACATGTTGAACTCAAATACCTGTACTTTCTACTTCTCACATGTTGAACTCAAATACCTGTACTTTCTACTTCTTACATGTTGAACTCAAATACCTGTACTTTCTACTTCTTACATGTTGAACTCAAATACCTGTACTTTCTACTTCTCACATGTTGAACTCAAATACCTGTACTTTCTACTTCTTACATGTTGAACTCAAATACCTGTACTTTCTACTTCTTACATGTTGAACTCAAATACCTGTACTTTCTACTTCTTACATGTTGAACTCAAATACCTGTACTTTCTACTTTTTAGATGTTGAACTCAAATACCTGTACTTTCTACTTCTCACATGTTGAACACAAATACCTGTACTTTCTACTTCTTACATGTTGAACTCAAATACCTGTACTTTCTACTTCTCACATGTTGAACTCAAATACCTGTACTTTCTACTTCTTACATGTTGAACTCAAATACCTGTACTTTCTACTTTTTAGATGTTGAACTCAAATACCTGTTCTTTCTACTTCTCTCATGTTGAACTCAAATACCTGTACTTTCTACTTCTCTCATGTTGAACTCAAATACCTGTACTTTCTACTTCTCTCATGTTGAACCCAAATACCTGTACTTTCTACTTCTTACATGTTGAACTCAAATACCTGTACTTTCTACTTCTCTCATGTTGAAACCAAATACCTGTACTTTCTACTTCTCTCATGTTGAACTCAAATACCTGTACTTTCTACTTCTCACATGTTGAACTCAAATACCTGTATTTTCTACTTCTTACATGTTGAACCCAAATACCTGTACTTTCTACTTCTCACATGTTGAACTCAAATACCTGTACTTTCTACTTTTTACATGTTGAACTCAAATACCTGTACTTTCTACTTCTTACATGTTGAACTCAAATACCTGTACTTTCTACTTCTTACATGTTGAACCCAAATACCTGTACTTTCTACTTCTTACATGTTGAACCCAAATACCTGTACTTTCTACTTCTCACATGTTGAACTCAAATACCTGTACTTTCTACTTCTTACATGTTGAACCCAAATACCTGTACTTTCTACTTCTTACATGTTGAACTCAAATACCTGTACTTTCTACTTCTTACATGTTGAACTCAAATACCTGTACTTTCTACTTCTCACATGTTGAACACAAATACCTGTACTTTCTACTTCTTACATGTTGAACTCAAATACCTGTACTTTCTACTTCTCACATGTTGAACACAAATACCTGTACTTTCTACTTCTCACATGTTGAACCCAAATACCTGTACTTTCTACTTCTTACATTTTGAACTCAAATACCTGTACTTTCTACTTCTTACATGTTGAACTCAAATACCTGTACTTTCTACTTCTCACATGTTGAACACAAATACCTGTACTTTCTACTTCTTACATGTTGAACTCAAATACCTGTACTTTCTACTTCTCACATGTTGAACTCAAATACCTGTACTTTCTACTTTTTAGATGTTGAACTCAAATACCTGTTCTTTCTACTTCTCTCATGTTGAACTCAAATACCTGTACTTTCTACTTCTCTCATGTTGAACTCAAATACCTGTACTTTCTACTTCTCTCATGTTGAACCCAAATACCTGTACTTTCTACTTCTTACATGTTGAACTCAAATACCTGTACTTTCTACTTCTCTCATGTTGAACCCAAATACCTGTACTTTCTACTTCTCTCATGTTGAACTCAAATACCTGTACTTTCTACTTCTCTCATGTTGAACCCAAATACCTGTACTTTCTACTTCTCACATGTTGAACTCAAATACCTGTACTTTCTACTTCTTACATATTAAACCCAAATACCTGTATTTTCTACTTCTTACATGTTGAACTCAAATACCTGTACTTTCTACTTCTCACATGTTGAACTCAAATACCTGTACTTTCTACTTTTTACATGTTGAACTCAAATACCTGTACTTTCTACTTCTTACATGTTGAACTCAAATACCTGTACTTTCTACTTCTCACATGTTGAACTCAAATACCTGTACTTTCTACTTTTTACATGTTGAACTCAAATACCTGTACTTTCTACTTCTTACATGTTGAACTCAAATACCTGTACTTTCTACTTTTTACATGTTGAACTCAAATACCTGTACTTTCTACTTCTCACATGTTGAACTCAAATACCTGTACTTTCTACTTTTTACATGTTGAACTCAAATACCTGTACTTTCTACTTCTCACATGTTGAACTCAAATACCTGTACTTTCTACTTTTTACATGTTGAACTCAAATACCTGTACTTTCTACTTCTTACATGTTGAACCCAAATACCTGTACTTTCTACTTCTCACATGTTGAACTCAAATACCTGTACTTTCTACTTCTTACATGTTGAACCCAAATACCTGTACTTTCTACTTCTTACATGTTGAACTCAAATACCTGTACTTTCTACTTCTCACATGTTGAACTCAAATACCTCTACTTTCTACTTTTTAGATGTTGAACTCAAATACCTGTTCTTTCTACTTCTCTCATGTTGAACTCAAATACCTGTACTTTCTACTTCTCTCATGTTGAACCCAAATACCTGTACTTTCTACTTCTCACATGTTGAACTCAAATACCTGTACTTTCTACTTCTTACATATTAAACCCAAATACCTGTATTTTCTACTTCTTACATGTTGAACTCAAATACCTGTACTTTCTACTTCTCACATGTTGAACTCAAATACCTGTACTTTCTACTTTTTACATGTTGAACTCAAATACCTGTACTTTCTACTTCTTACATGTTGAACTCAAATACCTGTACTTTCTACTTCTTACATGTTGAACTCAAATACCTGTACTTTCTACTTCTTACATGTTGAACACAAATACCTGTACTTTCTACTTCTTACATGTTGAACTCAAATACCTGTACTTTCTACTTCTCACATGTTGAACCCAAATACCTGTACTTTCTACTTCTCACATGTTGAACTCAAATACCTGTACTTTCTACTTCTTACATGTTGAACACAAATACCTGTGTGTGTACTTCTACTCGAGTAAAGGTACTGCTGCCCTCTCTGGCTCTCACCTGGTTTCCCAGCGTCCCCTCGGGGCCCCAGGACCCCCACATTGCCTTTATTTCCTGGAGGTCCTGAATCCCCAATCCCCGGAGGTCCTGGAGGTCCCGTCTGACCCAGTGGTCCTCTGGAACCAGTCTCTCCGAGGGGGCCCTGCTCGCCTTTGGCCCCTAGAGGCCCCTGAGAGCAGGATTAGAGAGAAACAACGGCATTTTAGATCAGGGGTGTACAAACTACGGTCCGGGGGCTAAAAGCGGCCGGCGGACCATTTTGAAACGGCCCTCAGCAAATTCTGAAAGTATAATGTAATACGGCCCACAAAGTAAACGTGTGCTTGTCTTGTATTGCACTTCTTAAATATAAATGTAAACACATTCTACACAGTACTTTTCATGTGTTAATGAGCCCGCTTTCAGTCAACTAAAGCTGAACACGTGTTCTAACAAATCTACGTTGATAAGAGAAAAGCCCAATAACTTATTTACATAACAATCTTGAAATATACCCTTCATATTCCCTCTTTTTATAATCAATCTTCGGCTTCTGTTTTAAGGAATGAGTATATATAACAACAAGCATGCTAGCAAACCCAGTTTCCCATTGGTAGATTCTCTTGCATGACTCAGAGATGGTTTAAAGAAGCTTCTGAGTAATTCCTGACGCCTGCATTTGGTTTCTACGCGGTCAGATCCTTCATACAGGGATTCATGCAAGAGATTCTATGGCAAAATGTCCAAGCCGAAAAATATGTGTGTGTGGCTAAAAGTAACCCTCAACGGAGTGTAGGTGCCATTCTGTCCTTGAATCCACTCGTGAAAGTGTATATGTATACACTTTGATGTGTCTGGCTCCACCTGCTGGAGAAATCAGTTATGAAACACTGTCACTTTTTGAAGGGACAGGAAGCTCAGAGTAATATGTGGCTGATAGGAAAGCTTCACCGTTTTTCTTTTTTAATCTTCAGTAAAATGTCACAATTTAGATATTTTCAGAAAAAGTCAGAATTTTAAGTTTTTGTGAAAAAAAATCCGAGATTTTCTAAAAGACTCAGAATTCAATCAACCGGGGAATTTAGGAGGAAATCAATCAAATCAAACATGAACATAGGAAGCGAGGTCGCCCGTTTGAACTGAGACCGTTTAATTCTCTTCTGGGGCAGAATGAAGAATTTCCCAAACTGGGATTAATAAAGTAAATCTAATCTAGCAAAGCCTCGTAATACAACTAACTATTCTTTCTGTTCTTCTTGCAATACTCTTTATAGTTTCTGTTTTATGTTTGGCGCCCCCTGCTGGAAGGTCTCTGTATTTCAGGTCTTTGAGTTTCAGGTCTCTGAGTTTCAGGTCTCTGAGTTTCAGGTCTCTGTCCTTCAGGTCTCTGAGTTTCAGGTCTCTGAGTTCCAGGTCTTTGAGTTCCAGGTCTTTGAGTTTCAGGTATTTGAGTTCCAGGTCTTTGAGTTTCAGGTCTCTGAGTTCCAGGTCTCTGAGTTTCAGGTCTTTGAGTTTCAGGTCTCTGAGTTTCAGGTCTCTGAGTTCCAGGTCTCTGAGTTTCAGGTCTCTGAGTTCCAGGTCTTTGAGTTTCAGGTCTCTGAGTTTCAGGTCTCTGAGTTCCAGGTCTTTGAGTTTCAGGTATTTGAGTTCCAGGTCTTTGAGTTTCAGGTCTCTGAGTTCCAGGTCTCTGAGTTTCAGGTCTTTGAGTTTCAGGTCTCTGAGTTTCAGGTCTCTGAGTTCCAGGTCTTTGAGTTTCAGGTCTCTGAGTTTCAGGTCTCTGAGTTCCAGGTCTTTGAGTTTCAGGTCTTTGAGTTTCAGGTCTTTGAGTTTCAGGTCTTTGAGTTTCAGGTCTCTGAGTTTCAGGTCTCTGAGTTCCAGGTCTTTGAGTTTCAGGTCTTTGAGTTTCAGGTCTTTGAGTTTCAGGTATTTGAGTTCCAGGTCTTTGAGTTTCAGGTCTCTGAGTTTCAGGTCTCTGAGTTCCAGGTCTTTGAGTTTCAGGTATTTGAGTTTCAGGTCTCTGAGTTCCAGGTCTCTGAGTTCCAGGTCTTTGAGTTCCAGGTCTCTGTGAATGTGTTTCGTTCGGGCTCTGATACTTACAGGGTTTCCTTTCTGTCCTCGAACACCTTGGGGTCCCGTATATCCTGCAGACCCGCCTGTCCCCTCTGATCCTGGGGGTCCCGGAGCCCCCCGGATCCCATCCTCTCCTCTCTGCCCCACCCTCTGCATGACCCCGGGGTCACCAACCGCTCCTGGGGGCCCGGGGGGGCCGGGGGTACCAAAGGAGCCCTGAAGACAGAACAAGAGAGAGAGAGAGAGAGAGAGAGAGAGAGAGACATAGAGAGAGAGAGAGAGAGAGAGAGACATAGAGAGAGAGAGAGAGAGAGAGAGAGAGAGAGAGACATAGAGAGAGAGAGAGAGAGAGACATAGAGAGAGAGAGAGAGAGAGAGACATAGAGAGAGAGAGAGAGAGAGAGAGAGAGAGAAAGAGAGAGAGAGAGAGAGAGAGAGAGAGAGAGAGAGAGAGAGAGAGGAGAGAGAGAGAGAGAGAGAGAGAGAGAGAGAGATGTTGTATTAAATCAGAATACATTTATCCGGGGAATTTGGGTTTCATCCCAGTTTAAGATGAATGAAATAGAACAAAATATAATATGAACATAAGAAGTGAGGTCGCCCGTTTGAACTGAGGCAGTTGTATTCTCTTCTGGGACCAATGATCAATGGGATTAAAGAAAGTAAATCTAATCCAACGATGCCTGATAATACACTAACTATTGTGTTACACAATGAGGTGTTTTATGTTGTGCTATAACGCCAGCCCTCTCTCTGTGTGTCTGGGGTGTGAGTGAGGACCTGAGGGACCACAGAGCAGCTGGTCCGCCGGCGCACTCCAGATGGAGCTCAACAGGAAGTGAAAGGACACGGGGAGTCCGTAATCCCAACGATGGTAGAGTGCATTGGGTTAGCACGGAAGAGAAAGGGATGGTTGCAGCGCTGTCAGTGTTGTTGGACAGACATTGCTATTTGATTTAATAATCAAATAACTAAGTTGTATGTGGGACAATAAACCTGAGCGTCTTTGGGTTTTTAGAAAAGCGCTATCTAAGTGAATGTGTTATTCATGTTGTTAAAAAAGCAGAAACAGAAAGTCTTCAGTTCAAGTAAGTCAGACTGCAGATATATGGAGCAGAGAGTCCAGGTGAGCTCACCTGTGGGCCGGCTGGTCCTCCGACACCTCCCGCCCCGCTGTGGCCTTTGGCTCCGGGAGACCCAGTTGACCCTGGAAAGAAAACCACACCACAGCTGAGTTTAACCTGGTGCCACCAGTGTCCCCTGGTCTCCAGCTGTGTGCGTCACTCTTTAGTGTCCCCTGGTCTCCAGCTGTGTGCGTCACTCTTTAGTGTCCCCTGGTCTCCAGCTGTGTGCGTCACTCTTTAGTGTCCCCTGGTCTCCCAGCTGTGTGCGTCACTCTTTAGTGTCCCCTAGTCTCCCAGCTGTGTGCCTCACTCTTTAGTGTCCCCTGGTCCCCAGCTGTGTGCGTCACTCTTTAGTGTCCCCTGGTCTCCAGCTGTGTGCGTCACTCTTTAGTGTCCCCTGGTCTCACAGCTGTGTGCGTCACTCTTTAGTGTCCCCTGGTCCCCAGCTGTGTGCGTCACTCTTTAGTGTCCCCTGGTCTCCAGCTGTGTGCGTCACTCTTTAGTGTCCCCTGGTCTCCCAGCTGTGTGCGTCACTCTTTAGTGTCCCCTGGTCTCCCAGCTGTGTGCGTCACTCTTTAGTGTCCCCTGGTCTCCAGCTGTGTGCGTCACTCTTTAGTGTCCCCTGGTCTCCCAGCTGTGTGCGTCACTCTTTAGTGTCCCCTGGTCTCCCGGCTGTGTGCGTCACTCTTTAGTGTCCCCTGGTCTCCCAGATGTGTGCGTCACTCTTTAGTGTCCCCTAGTCTCCAGCTGTGTGCGTCACTCTTTAGTGTCCCCTGGTCTCCCAGATGTGTGCGTCACTCTTTAGTGTCCCCTGGTCTCCCAGATGTGTGCGTCACTCTTTAGTGTCCCCTGGTCTCCCAGATGTGTGCGTCACTCTTTAGTGTCCCCTGGTCTCCAGCTCTGTGTGTCACTCTTTAGTGTCCCCTGGTCTCCCAGCTGTGTGCATCACTCTTTAGTGTCCCCTGGTCTCCAGCTGTGTGCGTCACTCTTTAGTGTCCCCTGGTCTCCCAGCTGTGTGCGTCACTCTTTAGTGTCCCCTGGTCTCCAGCTGTGTGCGTCACTCTTTAGTGTCCCCTGGTCTCCCAGATGTGTGCGTCACTCTTTAGTGTCCCCTGGTCTCCCAGATGTGTGCGTCACTCTTTAGTGTCCCCTGGTCTCCCAGATGTGTGTGTCACTCTTTAGTGTCCCCTGGTCTCCCAGATGTGTGCGTCACTCTTTAGTGTCCCCTGGTCTCCCAGATGTGTGCGTCACTCTTTAGTGTCCCCTGGTCTCCCAGATGTGTGCGTCACTCTTTAGTGTCCCCTGGTCTCCAGCTCTGTGTGTCACTCTTTAGTGTCCCCTGGTCTCCCAGCTGTGTGCATCACTCTTTAGTGTCCCCTGGTCTCCAGCTGTGTGCGTCACTCTTTAGTGTCCCGTGGTCTCCCAGCTGTGTGCATCACTCTTTAGTGTCCCTGGTCTCCAGCTGTGTGCGTCACTCTTTAGTGTCCCCTGGTCTCCCAGCTGTGTGCGTCACTCTTTAGTGTCCCCTGGTCTCCAGCTGTGTGCGTCACTCTTTAGTTTCCCCTGGTCTCCCAGATGTGTGCGTCACTCTTTAGTGTCCCCTGGTCTCCCAGATGTGTGCGTCACTCTTTAGTGTCCCCTGGTCTCCCAGATGTGTGTGTCACTCTTTAGTGTCCCCTGGTCTCCCAGATGTGTGCGTCACTCTTTAGTGTCCCCTGGTCTCCCAGATGTGTGCGTCACTCTTTAGTGTCCCCTGGTCTCCAGCTCTGTGTGTCACTCTTTAGTGTCCCCTGGTCTCCCAGCTGTGTGCATCACTCTTTAGTGTCCCCTGGTCTCCAGCTGTGTGCGTCACTCTTTAGTGTCCCGTGGTCTCCCAGCTGTGTGCATCACTCTTTAGTGTCCCCTGGTCTCCAGCTGTGTGCGTCACTCTTTAGTGTCCCCTGGTCTCCCAGCTGTGTGCGTCACTCTTTAGTGTCCCCTGGTCTCCAGCTGTGTGCGTCACTCTTTAGTGTCCCCTGGTCTCCCAGATGTGTGCGTCACTCTTTAGTGTCCCCTGGTCTCCCAGATGTGTGCGTCACTCTTTAGTGTCCCCTGGTCTCCCAGATGTGTGTGTCACTCTTTAGTGTCCCCTGGTCTCCCAGATGTGTGCATCACTCTTTAGTGTCCCCTGGTCTCCAGCTGTGTGCGTCACTCTTTAGTGTCCCCTGGTCTCCCAGCTGTGTGCGTCACTCTTTAGTGTCTCCTGGTCTCCCAGCTGTGTGCGTCACTCTTTAGTGTCCCCTGGTCTCCTGCTGTGTGCGTCACTCTTTAGTGTCCCCTGGTCTCCCAGATGTGTGCGTCACTCTTTAGTGTCCCCTGGTCTCCTGCTGTGTGCGTCACTCTTTAGTGTCCCCTGGTCTCCCAGATGTGTGCGTCACTCTTTAGTGTCCCCTGGTCTCCCAGCTGTGTGCGTCACTCTTTAGTGTCCCCTGGTCTCCCAGATGTGTGCGTCACTCTTTAGTGTCCCCTGGTCTCCCAGATGTGTGCGTCACTCTTTAGTGTCCCCTGGTCTCCCAGATGTGTGCGTCACTCTTTAGTGTCCCCTGGTCTCCCAGATGTGTGCGTCACTCTTTAGTGTCCCCTGGTCTCCCAGATGTGTGCGTCACTCTTTAGTGTCCCCTGGTCTCCAGCTGTGTGCGTCACTCTTTAGTGTCCCCTGGTCTACATAGTGTTTTGAGCTTCATAATTTTGAGATTTGTTTTTAAAAATTCTGGATTTTCAGATTTTCAGAAAAAATCTGAATTTTAAGAAATCCAGATTTTTTTTGTGGAAAAAGATTTTCTGAAAAACGTCAGGATAAAAATGTGATTCTGATTTGCAGACAGAAGTCAGATTTGATAGATTTTCTGAAAAAAGTCACAATTTCGAGATTTTCAGAATTTGAAGAAAGAATTATTTCTTTTTCAGAAAATTCAGAATTTTAATTTTTTAATTTTCCGCATTCTGAGAGTTTACATTTTTTTTACAGCAGGTAAATATTTCTCGTAGCCTCCAACATTATTTAAATGATTCAGATTTCTCCTCTTCAATAGCATACTGACACTAGCTAAACGAGCCAGGTGCTTTCTTACCTGCCAACCCGATGTCACCTTGCTCTCCTTTCCTGCCTGGAGGTCCTGGGGAGCCCGCGACAAGCGGACAGACCGAGCACACTCCCCCCTTCTCGCCTGAATAACTCAAATCAATCAGTTATGCTCAACAAGGCAGCAAGTTTATTTATACCGCACTTTTCAACACAATGCAATTCACAATTTACAAACATGACATTAAGAGCATAAACACATTAGAAACACGAAAGAGTAAAGATAATAAAACACGAGCACCACTAAACCCGTAAAATGTCTTTTTTATCATAATTCACATGGAAAATCTGCTGTTTCAGTAAAGCTCAGAGGGTATGCCACGCCTCCCCCACTCACCCGTCAGTCCATCCTCCCCTCTGACTCCAGGGAACCCGATCGGGCCCTTTGGACCTTTATCTCCTGGAGCGCCGACGTCTCCCGGGAGAAAATCTGACGGGAAACACAATAATAATATATGGCGTTGTGGACAGGTCGACTTTTGTTTCTCTTGGTGAAGCTCTCTGGCTGTACGATCCCCTCCGCTTCAATCATGTGCGCTAAGCTCGGCTAACATCTCCTCACTTGACCCAGACATGTGACTCAGAGCTGCGTCTGCAAAGAGTTTCTTTGTTATGACATGTTCAACCTCTTGTTCCTCGTCTGATGTGCTGGTTCTAGAAAAGACGTTTGGGTTATTAAGTGTATATTTGATATTTCCCTATTTCACTGCAGAGTGGATGTTTTACAGGTGTGTGTGTGCGACTCCTCACTTCAGCCTTATCGGGACGATGAATACTTTCATTGAGTGGTTTTATAAAGATTCCAACACGTGACTCTCCCTGTCCGGAGATAACGTCTCGTCGTCAGGCTCATCTTCATAGGAGAAGCCTGTCACGTGCAATGTGTTGGCGCGCGGGCCAATAGGAGCGCGCGTGTTATACGGTCATGTCTTCATGTTCTGGAACGCATGTTAGCCTTTGCAGACCGTGTGCACGCAGACACACATATAGAGCGCGGGACAGCAGAGGGAGCACCTCAGGGAGCAGAGCGGGGCCTCCGTGAGACCAGCCATCAGTGCGAGACCCTCACCTGGTGTTCCCGCTTCGCCTGGTTCTCCTTCCAACCCTGGACCTCCAGGAACTCCAGAGAGTCCCGGGGGGCCGACCACGAGGGGACCGGAAGCTCCTGGTTCTCCTTTGGGTCCAGTTGAGCCTGGAGGCCCCTGAGGGCCCGGCGGACCATCGGAAGCCACACCTGGAGGGAAAAGAAGAGTCTTTACTTAGAGTCTTACTGTCGATACAGGCAGAGACAGCAATAGTACACACATCCTGTACTCAGGTAGAAGTACACACATCCTTTACTCAGGTAGAAGTACACACCTCCTGTACTCAAGTAGAAGTACACACATCCTTTACTCAGGTAGAAGTACACACATCCTGTACTCAGGTAGAAGTACACACATCCTTTACTCAGGTAGAAGTACACACATCCTTTACTCATAGGTATTTGAGTTCAACATGTAAGAAGTAGAAAGTTCAGGTATTTGAGTTCAACATGTAAGAAGTAGAAAGTTCAGGTATTTGAGTTCAACGTGTAAGAAGTAGAAAGTTCAGGTATTTGAGTTCAACATGTAAGAAGTAGAAAGTTCAGGTATTTGAGTTCAACATGTAAGAAGTAGAAAGTACAGGTATTTGAGTTCAACATGTAAGAAGTAGAAAGTACAGGTATTTGGGTTCAACATGTAAGAAGTAGAAAGTACAGGTATTTGAGTTCAACATGAGAGAAGTAGAAAGTACAGGTATTTGAGTTCAACATGTAAGAAGTAGAAAGTACAGGTATTTGAGTTCAACATGTGAGAAGTAGAAAGTACAGGTATTTGAGTTCAACATGTGAGAAGTAGAAAGTACAGGTATTTGAGTTCAACATGAGAGAAGTAGAAAGTACAGGTATTTGAGTTCAACATGTGAGAAGTAGAAAGTACAGGTATTTGAGTTCAACATGTAAGAAGTAGAAAGTACAGGTATTTGGGTTCAACATGTAAGAAGTAGAAAGTACAGGTATTTGAGTTCAACATGTAAGAAGTAGAAAGTTCAGGTATTTGAGTTCAACCTGTAAGAAGTAGAAAGTTCAGGTATTTGAGTTCAACATGTAAGAAGTAGAAAGTACAGGTATTTGAGTTCAACATGTGAGAAGTAGAAAGTACAGGTATTTGAGTTCAACATGAGAGAAGTAGAAAGTACAGGTATTTAGGTTCAACATGTAAGAAGTAGAAAGTACAGGTATTTGAGTTCAACATGAGAGAAGTAGAAAGTACAGGTATTTGAGTTCAACATGAGAGAAGTAGAAAGTACAGGTATTTGAGTTCAACATGAGAGAAGTAGAAAGTACAGGTATTTGAGTTCAACATGTGAGAAGTAGAAAGTACAGGTATTTGAGTTCAACATGAGAGAAGTAGAAAGTACAGGTATTTGAGTTCAACATGTAAGAAGTAGAAAGTACAGGTATTTGAGTTCAACATGAGAGAAGTAGAAAGTACAGGTATTTGAGTTCAACATGTAAGAAGTAGAAAGTACAGGTATTTGAGTTCAACATGTAAGAAGTAGAAAGTACAGGTATTTGAGTTCAACATGTAAGAAGTAGAAAGTACAGGTATTTGAGTTCAACATGAGAGAAGTAGAAAGTACAGGTATTTGAGTTCAACATGAGAGAAGTAGAAAGTACAGGTATTTGAGTTCAACATGTAAGAAGTAGAAAGTACAGGTATTTGAGTTCAACATGTGAGAAGTAGAAAGTACAGGTATTTGAGTTCAACATGAGAGAAGTAGAAAGTACAGGTATTTGAGTTCAACATGTAAGAAGTAGAAAGTACAGGTATTTGAGTTCAACATGTGAGAAGTAGAAAGTACAGGTATTTGAGTTCAACATGTAAGAAGTAGAAAGTACAGGTATTTGAGTTCAACATGTAAGAAGTAGAAAGTACAGGTATTTGAGTTCAACATGTAAGAAGTAGAAAGTACAGGTATTTGAGTTCAACATGAGAGAAGTAGAAAGTACAGGTATTTGTGTTCAAAATGTGAGAAGTAGAAAGTACAGGTATTTGAGTTCAATATGAGAGAAGTAGAAAGTACAGGTATTTGTGTTCAACATGTAAGAAGTAGAAAGTACAGGTATTTGAGTTCAACATGAGAGAAGTAGAAAGTACAGGTATTTGAGTTCAACATGTAAGAAGTAGAAAGTACAGGTATTTGAGTTCAACATGTGAGAAGTAGAAAGTACAGGTATTTGTGTTCAACATGTGAGAAGTAGAAAGTACAGGTATTTGAGTTCAACATGTGAGAAGTAGAAAGTACAGGTATTTGTGTTCAACATGTAAGAAGTAGAAAGTACAGGTATTTGTGTTCAAAATGTGAGAAGTAGAAAGTACAGGTATTTGAGTTCAACATGAGAGAAGTAGAAAGTACAGGTATTTGTGTTCAACATGTAAGAAGTAGAAAGTACAGGTATTTGAGTTCAACATGTGAGAAGTAGAAAGTACAGGTATTTGTGTTAAAAATGTAAGAAGTAGAAAGTACAGGTATTTGAGTTCAACATGAGAGAAGTAGAAAGTACAGGTATTTGAGTTCAACATGAGAGAAGTAGAAAGTACAGGTATTTGTGTTCAACATGTAAGAAGTAGAAAGTACAGGTATTTGAGTTCAACATGTAAGAAGTAGAAAGTACAGGTATTTGTGTTCAAAATGTGAGAAGTAGAAAGTACAGGTATTTGAGTTCAATATGAGAGAAGTAGAAAGTACAGGTATTTGAGTTCAATATGAGAGAAGTAGAAAGTACAGGTATTTGTGTTCAACATGTAAGAAGTAGAAAGTACAGGTATTTGAGTTCAACATGTAAGAAGTAGAAAGTACAGGTATTTGTGTTCAACATGTGAGAAGTAGAAAGTACAGGTATTTGAGTTCAATATGAGAGAAGTAGAAAGTACAGGTATTTGTGTTCAACATGTAAGAAGTAGAAAGTACAGGTATTTGAGTTCAACATGAGAGAAGTAGAAAGTACAGGTATTTGAGTTCAACATGTAAGAAGTAGAAAGTACAGGTATTTGAGTTCAACATGTGAGAAGTAGAAAGTACAGGTATTTGTGTTCAACATGTGAGAAGTAGAAAGTACAGGTATTTGAGTTCAACATGTGAGAAGTAGAAAGTACAGGTATTTGTGTTCAACATGTAAGAAGTAGAAAGTACAGGTATTTGTGTTCAAAATGTGAGAAGTAGAAAGTACAGGTATTTGAGTTCAACATGAGAGAAGTAGAAAGTACAGGTATTTGTGTTCAACATGTAAGAAGTAGAAAGTACAGGTATTTGAGTTCAACATGTGAGAAGTAGAAAGTACAGGTATTTGTGTTAAAAATGTAAGAAGTAGAAAGTACAGGTATTTGAGTTCAACATGAGAGAAGTAGAAAGTACAGGTATTTGAGTTCAACATGAGAGAAGTAGAAAGTACAGGTATTTGTGTTCAACATGTAAGAAGTAGAAAGTACAGGTATTTGAGTTCAACATGTGAGAAGTCAAAGTA
>CM070445.1:1391676-1401676 GCA_036324595.1 Champsocephalus gunnari
CCTTGAGATGCACCGTCTCGTTTCCAAGGGGGTCCCGACAACAGCAACAACTTACAGACAGACATAAACAAAAAGACACAATGCAAAACATGACACACAAGACAAACCACGTACAGTCTGTGAAGTGAAATTCAATCATTACAATTTGAGACAGTCGAGCAAATCAGTTTAATTAATATCAGTTTCATCAATATCAGTTTCATCGATATCAGTTTCATCGATATCAGTTTCATCAACATCAGTTTCATTAATATCAGTTTCATCAATATCAGTTTCATCAATATCAGTTTCATCAATATCAGTTTCATCAATATCAGTTTCATCAATATCAGTTTAATTAATATCAGTTTCATCGATATCAGTTTCATTAATATCAGTTTCATCGATATCAGTTTCATCAATATCAGTTTCATTAATATCAGTTTCATCAATATCAGTTTCATCAATATCAGTTTCATCAATATCAGTTTCATAAATATCAGTTTCATCAATATCAGTTTCATCAAAATCAGTTTCATCAATATCAGTTTCATCAATACCAGTTTCATCAATACCAGTTTCATCCATATCAGTTTCATTAATATCAGTTTCATCGATACCAGTTTCATCAATATCAGTTTCATCAATATCAGTTTCATTAATATCAGTTTCATTAATACCAGTTTCATAATATCAGTTTCATTAATATCAGTTTCATTAATACCAGTTTCATCAATATCAGTTTCATCAATATCAGTTTCATTAATATCAGTTTCATTAATACCAGTTTCATCAATATCAGTTTCATTAATATCAGTTTCATTAATACCAGTTTCATCAATATCAGTTTCATTAATATCAGTTTCATCAATATCAGTTTCATCAATATCAGTTTCATTAATATCAGTTTCATTAATACCAGTTTCATTAATACCAGTTTCATTAATACCAGTTTCATCAATACCAGTTTCATCAATATCAGTTTCATCAATACCAGTTTCATTAATACCAGTTTCATTAATACCAGTTTCATTAATACCAGTTTCATCAATATCAGTTTCATTAATATCAGTTTCATTAATACCAGTTTCATTAATACCAGTTTCATTAATACCAGTTTCATCAATACCAGTTTCATCAATATCAGTTTCATCAATATCAGTTTCATTAATACCAGTTTCATCAATATCAGTTTCATTAATATCAGTTTCATTAATACCAGTTTCATCAATATCAGTTTCATCAATATCAGTTTCATTAATATCAGTTTCATTAATACCAGTTTCATCAATATCAGTTTCATTAATATCAGTTTCATTAATACCAGTTTCATCAATATCAGTTTCATTAATATCAGTTTCATCAATATCAGTTTCATCAATATCAGTTTCATTAATATCAGTTTCATTAATACCAGTTTCATTAATACCAGTTTCATTAATACCAGTTTCATCAATACCAGTTTCATCAATATCAGTTTCATCAATACCAGTTTCATTAATATCAGTTTCATTAATATCAGTTTCATTAATACCAGTTTCATCAATATCAGTTTCATTAATACCAGTTTCATTAATATCAGTTTCATCAATACCAGTTTCATTAATATCAGTTTCATTAATATCAGTTTCATCAATACCAGTTTCATCAATATCAGTTTCATCAATATCAGTTTCATTAATATCAGTTTCATTAATATCAGTTTCATTAATACCAGTTTCATCAATATCAGTTTCATTAATATCAGTTTCATCAATATCAGTTTCATCAATACCAGTTTCATCAATATCAGTTTCATCAATATCAGTTTCATTAATATCAGTTTCATTAATACCAGTTTCATTAATACCAGTTTCATCAATATCAGTTTCATTAATATCAGTTTCATCAATATCAGTTTCATCAATACCAGTTTCATCAATATCAGTTTCATCAATATCAGTTTCATCAATATCAGTTTCATTAATATCAGTTTCATCAATATCAGTTTCATCAATACCAGTTTCATCAATACCAGTTTCATTAATATCAGTTTCATCAATATCAGTTTCATTAATATCAGTTTCATCAATATCAGTTTCATCAATATATCAATATCAGTTTCATCAATATCAGTTTCATCAATATCAGTTTCATCAATATATCAATATCAGTTTCATCAATATCAGTTTCATTAATACCAGTTTCATCAATATCAGTTTCATTAATATCAGTTTCATCAATATCAGTTTCATCAATATCAGTTTCATTAATATCAGTTTCATCAATATCAGTTTCATTAATATCAGTTTCATCAATATCAGTTTCATTAATATCAGTTTCATCAATATCAGTTTCATCAATATCAGTTTCATTAATATCAGTTTCATCAATATCAGTTTCATCAATATCAGTTTCATTAATATCAGTTTCATTAATATCAGTTTCATCAATATCAGTTTCATCAATATCAGTTTCATTAATATCAGTTTCATTAATACCAGTTTCATTAATATCAGTTTCATCGATATCAGTTTCATCAATATCAGTTTCATTAATATCAGTTTCATTAATATCAGTTTCATCAATATCAGTTTCATCAATATCAGTTTCATTAATATCAGTTTCATTAATATCAGTTTCATTAATACCAGTTTCATCAATATCAGTTTCATCAATATCAGTTTCATTAATATCAGTTTCATTAATATCAGTTTCATCAATATCAGTTTCATCAATATCAGTTTCATTAATATCAGTTTCATTAATACCAGTTTCATTAATATCAGTTTCATCGATACCAGTTTCATCAATATCAGTTTCATTAATATCAGTTTCATCAAAATCAGTTTCATCAATATCAGTTTCATTAATATCAGTTTCATCAATATCAGTTTCATCAATATCAGTTTCATTAATATCAGTTTCATCAATATATCAATATCAGTTTCATCAATATCAGTTTCATCAATATATCAATATCAGTTTCATCAATATCAGTTTCATTAATATCAGTTTCATCAATATATCAATATCAGTTTCATCAATATCAGTTTCATCAATATCAGTTTCATTAATATCAGTTTCATCAATATCAGTTTCATCAATATCAGTTTCATTAATATCAGTTTCATCAATATCAGTTTCATCAATATCAGTTTCATCAATATCAGTTTCATCAATATCAGTTTCATCAATATCAGTTTCATCAATATCAGTTTCATTAATATCAGTTTCATCAAAATCAGTTTCATCAATATCAGTTTCATTAATATCAGTTTCATCATATATCAATATCAGTTTCATTAATATCAGTTTCATCAATATCAGTTTCATCAATATCAGTTTCATTAATATCAGTTTCATCAATATCAGTTTCATCAATATCAGTTTCATTAATATCAGTTTCATCAATATCAGTTTCATCAATATCAGTTTCATTAATATCAGTTTCATCAATATCAGTTTCATCAATATCAGTTTCATCAATATCAGTTTCATTAATATCAGTTTCATTAATATCAGTTTCATTAATATCAGTTTCATTAATATCAGTTTCATCAATATCAGTTTCATTAATATCAGTTTCATCAATATCAGTTTCATCAATATCAGTTTCATCAAATCAGTTTCATTAATACCAGTTTCATCAATATCAGTTTCATCAATATCAGTTTCATCAAATCAGTTTCATTAATATCAGTTTCATCAATATCAGTTTCATCAATATCAGTTTCATCAATATCAGTTTCATTAATACCAGTTTCATCAATATCAGTTTCATCAATATCAGTTTCATCAATATCAGTTTCATTAATATCAGTTTCATCAATATCAGTTTCATCAATATCAGTTTCATTAATATCAGTTTCATCAATATCAGTTTCATCAATATCAGTTTCATTAATATCAGTTTCATCAATATCAGTTTCATTAATATCAGTTTCATCAATATCAGTTTCATCAATATCAGTTTCATTAATATCAGTTTCATCAAATATCAGTTTCATCAATATCAGTTTCATTAATATCCGTTTCATTAATATCAGTTTCATTAATATCAGTTTCATCAATATCAGTTTCATTAATATCAGTTTCATCAAAATCAGTTTCATCAATATCAGTTTCATCAATATCAGTTTCATTAATATCAGTTTCATTAATATCAGTTTCATCAATATCCGTTTCATTAATATCAGTTTCATTAATACCAGTTTCATCAATATCAGTTTCATCAATATCAGTTTCATCAAATATCAGTTTCATCAATATCAGTTTCATCAATATCAGTTTCATCAATATCAGTTTCATCAATATCAGTTTCATCAATATCAGTTTCATCAAATCAGTTTCATTAATATCAGTTTCATCAATATCAGTTTCATCAATATCAGTTTCATTAATATCAGTTTCATTAATACCAGTTTCATCAATATCAGTTTCATCAATATCAGTTTCATTAATATCAGTTTCATTAATATCAGTTTCATCAATATCAGTTTCATCAATATCAGTTTCATCAATATCAGTTTCATTAATATCAGTTTCATCAATATCAGTTTCATTAATATCAGTTTCATCAATATCAGTTTCATCAATATCAGTTTCATCAATATCAGTTTCATTAATATCAGTTTCATCAATATCAGTTTCATCAATATCAGTTTCATTAATATCAGTTTCATTAATATCAGTTTCATCAATATCAGTTTCATCAATATCAGTTTCATTAATATCAGTTTCATTAATATCAGTTTCATTAATATCAGTTTCATTAATATCAGTTTCATCAATATCAGTTTCATTAATATCAGTTTCATCAATATCAGTTTCATCAATATCAGTTTCATCAAATCAGTTTCATTAATATCAGTTTCATCAATATCAGTTTCATCAATATCAGTTTCATCAATATCAGTTTCATTAATATCAGTTTCATCAATATCAGTTTCATCAATATCAGTTTCATCAATATCAGTTTCATTAATACCAGTTTCATCAATATCAGTTTCATCAATATCAGTTTCATCAAATCAGTTTCATTAATATCAGTTTCATCAATATCAGTTTCATCAAATCAGTTTCATTAATATCAGTTTCATCAATATCAGTTTCATCAATATCAGTTTCATTAATATCAGTTTCATCAATATCAGTTTCATTAATATCAGTTTCATTAATATCAGTTTCATCAATATCAGTTTCATCAAAATCAGTTTCATCAATATCAGTTTCATTAATATCAGTTTCATCAATATCAGTTTCATTAATATCAGTTTCATCAATATCAGTTTCATCAATATCAGTTTCATCAATATCAGTTTCATTAATATCAGTTTCATTAATATCAGTTTCATCAATATCAGTTTCATCAATATCAGTTTCATCAAATCAGTTTCATTAATATCAGTTTCATCAATATCAGTTTCATCAATATCAGTTTCATTAATATCAGTTTCATTAATATCAGTTTCATCAATATCAGTTTCATCAATATCAGTTTCATCAATATCAGTTTCATCAATATCAGTTTCATCAACATCAGTTTCATCAATATCAGTTTCATTAATATCAGTTTCATCAACATCAGTTTCATTAATATCAGTTTCATCAATATCAGTTTCATCAATATCAGTTTCATCAATATCAGTTTCATTAATATCCGTTTCATCAATATCAGTTTCATCAATATCAGTTTCATCAATATCAGTTTCATTAATATCAGTTTCATCAATATCAGTTTCATCAATATCAGTTTCATTAATATCAGTTTCATCAACATCAGTTTCATTAATATCAGTTTCATCAATATCAGTTTCATCAATATCAGTTTCATCAATATCAGTTTCATCAATATCAGTTTCATCAATATCAGTTTCATCAATATCAGTTTCATCAATATCAGTTTCATCAATATCAGTTTCATCAATATCAGTTTCATTAATATCAGTTTCATTAATACCAGTTTCATCAATATCAGTTTCATAATACCAGTTTCATCAATATCAGTTTCATCAATATCAGTTTCATTAATATCAGTTTCATTAATATCAGTTTCATCAACATCAGTTTCATTAATACCAGTTTCATTAATACCAGTTTCATCAACATCAGTTTCATTAATATCAGTTTCATCAATATCAGTTTCATCAATATCAGTTTCATCAATATCAGTTTCATCAATATCAGTTTCATCAATATCAGTTTCATTAATATCAGTTTCATCAATATCAGTTTCATCAATATCAGTTTCATTAATATCAGTTTCATCAACATCAGTTTCATTAATATCAGTTTCATCGATATCAGTTTCATCAATATCAGTTTCATCAATATCAGTTTCATCAATACCAGTTTCATCAATATCAGTTTCATCAATATCAGTTTCATCGATATCAGTTTCATCAATATCAGTTTCATCAATATCAGTTTCATTAATATCAGTTTCATTAATACCAGTTTCATCAATATCAGTTTCATCAATATCAGTTTCATCAAATCAGTTTCATTAATATCAGTTTCATCAATATCAGTTTCATCAATATCAGTTTCATCAATATCAGTTTCATTAATATCAGTTTCATCAATATCAGTTTCATTAATACCAGTTTCATCAATATCAGTTTCATCAATATCAGTTTCATTAATATCAGTTTCATTAATATCAGTTTCATCAATATCAGTTTCATCAATATCAGTTTCATTAATATCAGTTTCATTAATATCAGTTTCATTAATATCAGTTTCATCAATATCAGTTTCATTAATATCAGTTTCATCAATATCAGTTTCATTAATATCAGTTTCATCAATATCAGTTTCATTAATATCCGTTTCATCAATATATCAATATCAGTTTCATCAATACCAGTTTCATCAATATCAGTTTCATCAATATCAGTTTCATCAATATATCAACATCAGTTTCATCAATATCAGTTTAATCAAAATCAGTTTCATCAATATCAGTTTCATTAATATCAGTTTCATCAATATATCAACATCAGTTTCATCAATATCAGTTTCATCAATATCAGTTTCATCAATATCAGTTTCATTAATATCCGTTTCATCAATATATCAATATCAGTTTCATCAATACCAGTTTCATCAATATCAGTTTCATCAATATCAGTTTAATCAAAATCAGTTTCATTAATATCAGTTTCATCAATATCAGTTTCATCAATATATCAATATCAGTTTCATTAATATCAGTTTCATCAATATATCAACATCAGTTTCATCAATATCAGTTTCATCAACATCAGTTTCATCAAAATCAGTTTCATTAATATCAGTTTCATCAATATCAGTTTCATCAATATATCAACATCAGTTTCATCAATATCAGTTTCATCAATATCAGTTTCATCAATATCAGTTTCATCAATATCAGTTTCATCAATATCAGTTTCATCAATATCAGTTTCATTAATATCAGTTTCATCGATATCAGTTTCATTAATATCAGTTTCATCAATACCAGTTTCATCAACATCAGTTTCATCAATATCAGTTTCATCAAAATCAGTTTCATTAATATCAGTTTCATTAATATCAGTTTCATCAAAATCAGTTTCATCAATACCAGTTTCATCAACATCAGTTTCATCAATATCAGTTTCATCAAAATCAGTTTCATTAACATCAGTTTCATCAATATCAGTTTCATCAAAATCAGTTTCATTAATATCAGTTTCATCAATATCAGTTTCATCAATATATCAATATCAGTTTCATTAATATCAGTTTCATCAATATATCAACATCAGTTTCATCAATATCAGTTTCATCAATATCAGTTTCATCAATATCAGTTTCATCAATATCAGTTTCATCAATATCAGTTTCATTAATATATCAATATCAGTTTCATTAATATCAGTTTCATCAATATATCAACATCAGTTTCATCAATATCAGTTTCATCAATATATCAATATCAGTTTCATTAATATCAGTTTCATCAATATATCAACATCAGTTTCATCAATATCAGTTTCATCAATATCAGTTTCATCAATATCAGTTTCATCAATATCAGTTTCATCAATATCAGTTTCATCAATATCAGTTTCATCAATATCAGTTTCATTAATATCAGTTTCATTAATATCAGTTTCATTAATATATCAATATCAGTTTCATCAATACCAGTTTCATCAATATCATTAATAAGTGCAGAGCAGCTGAAAGTGAGATGCATGTTTAAATAAACCCAATGATGACAGAGATCTAACGGCAGCAGGTCAAGTGTTCCAGTCGGTGGGGCTTTGAACATGAACGCTCTTCTGCCACTCCATGTTTTTGCAGAGGACGGAGAAATAAATCTGAACAGAATGTCTAACTTGATGATTTGGTGAGTCGGGTACAAAATACTGCTTTAACTAAGGGGGATAGTTAAGATAAATGCATTTAAATATCAGCTGAAGCCAATGCGTGTCTTCTTACATTTAATCCGTGGGCTCGTAAGCCTGGACGGGCCAATCGTCCTCAGCAGCAGAGACGAGCGCAGTGTGTGCATGCTACCTGCTGGTTTAGAGCCGCTCCGACCCCCGGCAGGATTCGCATACTGCTTTTATCTCTGCTGGTCATAACTCCTTATGAACCCAGAGCCACACGAGGGACCATCGCGGACGCAGTTGTCATGATGATTCTCAATGGCTGTGCTTCAGTAACTGCTGGTTGCTGAAGAAAAGAGGGAGCAGGCTGCCGGGCCACCTTCCTATTTATACCGGAAGGAGGCCCGAGGGTGGGGCCCACCTGGCGGGTGGGGCCCACCTGGCGGGTGGGCGTGGACTACAAGTGTTTCAGTGCTGCGCGGGGAGGGATAACCCAATAGCGATAGCCTTAGAGGGCGAAGCCATATACGAAATAGAACAGAAGTGGGCCCAGAGTTGATCCTTGGGGTACACCCTTTTGTTGGATCAACAGGTCAGACTGTTTTCGATTAACAACCACACATTGCTTTCCACCGTGAAGGTACGAGTTAAACCATAACACTGTTATTAGAAAGGCCAACGCCGTGAAGTTTATCCAAGAGCAGATATCGATCAACGAGATCAAAGGCTTTTGTCAAGTCAATCAAAATGGCGCCTGTGAGTTCGCCATCGTCTGCAGCAGAGGACAAGTCATTCGGTCATTTAAGTAGGGCCGTTGTTGTGGAGAGATTAGGCCTGAAGCCAGATTGAACCGGAGATAACATATTATAAGTATTGAGATAATGCGACCGTTGATTATAAATTATTTTCTCCAGAACTTTGGAAACAGAGCAGATTATAGAGATTGGTCTGTAATTATCTGTATCAAGTAAATCACCACCTTTATGCCGTGGAGTGACGTGTGCACATTTCCAAATAGTCGTGTCTCTGTGATCCTCTCCAGAAGGGAAGGAGTCATCACATACAGAGACTCGTTCCTGAGCAGTGTCCTTCACATGCTGATATCCAGAGAGGGAGTCATCACATACAGAGCATCAGCTAGTTCCTGAGCAGTGTCCTTCACATGCTGCTATCCCAGAGAGGGAGTCATCACATACAGAGACTAGTTCCTGAGCAGTGTCCTTCACATGCTGATATCCAGAGAGGGAGTCATCACATACAGAGACTAGTTCCTGAGCAGTGTCCTTCACATGCTGATATCCAAGAGAGGGAGTCATCACATACAGAGACTAGTTCCTGAGCAGAGTCCTTCACATGCTGATATCCAAGAGAGGGAGTCATCACATACAGAGACTAGTTCCTGAGCAGTGTCCTTCACATGCTGATATCCAGAGAGGGAGTCATCACATACAGAGACTAGTTCCTGAGCAGTGTGCTTCACATGCTGATATCCAGAGAGGGAGTCATCACATACAGAGACTAGTTCCTGAGCAGTGTCCTTCACATGCTGATCTCCAAGAGAGGGAGTCATCACATACAGAGACTAGTTCCGGAGCAGTGTCCTTCACATGCTGATATCCAGAGAGGGAGTCATCACATACAGAGACTAGTTCCTGAGCAGTGTCCTTCACATGCTGATCTCCAAGAGAGGGAGTCAT
>CM070445.1:1409176-1429367 GCA_036324595.1 Champsocephalus gunnari
GCAGTTCCATTTCCGGTGCTGCGGCAGAGCAGCAGCTGTTTCTGTGCTGCGCGCGGCGGTACATTTGAATTACACCGGGCAGCGGCACACTATGAACTGTCAGGAAGACTCGGGTCTAACTCATGGTCTAACTCGTGGTCTAACTCGTGGTCTAACTCGTGGTCTAACTCGTGGTCTAACTCGTGGTCTAACTCGTGGTCTAACTCAGGGTCTAACTAACCTTATTTAACAGAACATGAAATGGCACCAACAGGGCTTGGGAGCAGTGGTCGCGTTAACCGAATCCCCCCGTCAGCGCGAGTGAGTGATAAATTGTGCACTCGACGGATAATAATGGATTATGACGGAAATGTTACGATCCTGTCCGTCAAAATGACTGAAACGAAAAAGTCTAAAGCCACCACTGCTTGGGAGAAAGAAACGATGTGATATTTGGGCCCATTTTCGCTACAATGAGGCGGAGAGAAAAAGCGAATGCATTGTTTCATCAGAAGGGAAGCAATGCGGCCAAAACACAGCTGGTACAAACACCACAAACCTGACCAGATACTCTGCAAAGCTGCTTTCTTAATCATTCAACCTGCTCTTCATCAAATAAGGACAAGATAATCTTATTTATTTATATACTAAAATGACAAATTATTGGTTTTGGCTAGTTTGACTGAAATGTTCTATATAATCTGATGACTAAAAAAGACTCAACAGTTTTCTTTGACTAAAATGAGACTAAAATGCTCAGACTTTTAGTCGACTAAAACTTGACTAAATAAAAACAGGATGAAGGTGACTAAATATGACTAAAACGAAAAAGGAAATTTAACACAGGACTAAGACTAAAACTAAATAAAAAAATAGCTGACGAAATTAACACTAAGTTGGAACGCAATGCCCTAGTAGGCCAGTAGGGTATAATGAGTTCTTTAAGGTAAGATGGCGCCTGCCCATTAAGGGCTTTGTAGGCGAGAAGAAGAATTTTAAATTCTGTCCTGTGTTCTATAGGGAGCCAGTGTAAGGCAGCCAGAACAGGAGTCATGTGGTCCCTTTCCTAACTTTCCTAACTCCCGCAGCATTTTGAATCAGCTGAAGCCACTTGATTGACTTCTTGGTACTCCCTGATAGTAAAGAGTTACAATAATCCAGCCTAGAAGTAACAAATGCATGGACTAGTTTCTCTGCATCGTTTTGAGGCAAGATATGCCTGATCTCTGCAATGTTACGTAGATGGAAGTAGGCGGTCCTTGAAATTGATTTGATGTGGGCGTTAAAGGATAAATCCTGATCAAATATAACACCAAGATTCCTTACAGTCTCACTGGAGGCCAAATTAATGCCATCCATAGTTAGTATATCTTTAGATCATTTGTTTCGTAGATTCTTCGGGCCAAGTACAATAACTTCAGTTTTGGTCGTGTTTAACATCAAAAAGTTTAAGGTCATCCACGTTTTTAAGTCCTTAAGGCAGTCTTGAATTGTATTTAGATGATTAATTTCGTCAGGCTTGATTGATAAATATAGTTGAGTATCATCCGCATAACAATGAAAGTTTACAGAATGATTCCTTATAATATTGCCTAACGGAAGCATATATATTGTGAACAAAATAGGTCCGAGCACTGAGCCCTGTGGCACTCCATGGCTGACTTTGGTTTGCGTTGAAGATTCATCGTTAACACGTACAAACTGAGAGCGTTCAGATAGATAGGACCTAAACCAGCCTAAAGCAGTTCCCTGTATGCCAACTAAGTGCTCTAGTCTTTGCAATAGGATATCATGGTCGATAGTATCAAATGCAGCACTGAGATCGAGCAAAACAAGAATAGAGACAAGTCCCTTGTCTGAGGCTATTAGAATGTCATTAGTGACTTTAACCAGAGCTGTCTCTGTGCTATGATGTGTTCTAAAGCCAGACTGAACATCTTCAAATAAATCATTGTTTTTTAAGTAATCACACAACTGTTTTGCGACCGCTTTCTCAAGAATCTCTGAGAGGAAAAGAAAATTGCTAATTCATTCAGTTTGAATTAGCAATTTAACCCTGAGAAAGGTAAGGCTCTGTTGTGATCCATTGAAATGAAAGAATCAATCGACCGGTTACAGCAGCGGTTCCGAATCTTTTTCACCTCAGGGCCCACAACAGAATCTCAAAAATGTTCACGGCGCACTTTCAACCATAAACAATACGGAGGCTAAATAAAGTTCTGATTGGTCAATTCAGAACATGTGACACGTTGTTAATCCAGTAGAACAGACCGTATCAAGGACCGTAATGGCCGCTGTCAAGGACTGTAATGACCGTTGCTAATGAGGATCAAGAAACAGAAAGGAAAAGGGTTTCAAATCAAAATAAATCTTAATAATGAAATGTTTCCACACAAATCATAATGTTTTGCAAATTATTTGGCGGCCCACTTGCAATGCCTTTGCGGCCCACCAGGGGGCCACAGCCCACAGGTTGGGAACCACTGAGTGACTGCATGGAGGGTCGGAAAAGTTAAGTTATTTAGTTTATCATCTAAACTTCAGATGATGGCTTGCAGTTTACGTTTTTGTGTTTCTGAATTAAACCAACTTCACTGGGTGAGAATTAATAGTTATGTTCTTTAAATATGACAATATGTCAAACATTTCAGAGCAAAATAAAGAAAATGTAATAATAATATTTCAAACAAAAGTGCATTACTCCTGTCCGTTTTAAAGTCAATCAAATGTCCACGCTGGGTTAGCCGACGTGTGTGTGTGTGTGCGTGCGTGCGTGTGTGTGTGTGTGTGTGTATGTGTGTGTGTGTGTGTGTGTGCTGGGGTCTTCAGTGAGGTGGAGGAAGAGGAAAAGATGACCATTTCCTGCAGCTAGAAAATAAAACAAACAGGAAACAAGGAGCAGATTTCCCAAAGAGGAGCACACAGGGTACACAGATAAAAACCAGGAGGAGAACCAGGAGGAGAACCAGGAGGAGAACCAGGAGGAGAACCAGGAGGACGTCTAACAGAGAGGAGGAGGAACATCTACAGCTAAAGAACATCAGGAATAATAACAGAAACACAGAAACTGGAAAGAAACACCGGCAAACAGCTCCTGACACACACACACACACACACACACACACACACACACACACACAATCACACACAATCACACACACACACACACACACACACACACACACCTACACACACACCTACACACACACACACACACACACACACACACACACACACACACACACACACACACACACACACACACACACACACACTGTGGCGGAGATGACACAGTTTTGAGGAAAAAGTCATGGATTAATTATCTCTTATTCTACAAAAACAGAAGAAAAAGGTAAGATTTGTAAATTATATCTTAGTGATTGTGTGTGTGTGTGTGTGTGTGTGTGTGTGTGTGTGTGTGTGTGTGTGTGATTGTGTGTGTGAGGGTGTGTGTGTGTGTGTGTGTGTGTGTGAAGGTGTGTGAAGGTGGTTGTGTAGGTGTGTGTGAAGGTGTTTGTGTAGGTGTGTGTGAAGGTGTGTGTGTGTGTGTGTGAAGGTGTGTGTAGGTGTGTGTGAAGGTGTTTGTAGGTGTGTGTGAAGGTATGTGTGGAGATGTGTGTGTGTGTGTGTGTGTGTGTGAAGGTGTGTGTGTGTAGGTGTGTGTGAAGGTGTGTGTGTGTGTGTGTAGGTGTGTGTAGAAGTGTGTGTGAAGGTGTGTGTGTAGGTGTGTGTGAAGGTATGTGTGTGTGTGTGTGTGTGTGTGTGTTTGTGTGTGTAGGTGTGTGTAGGTGTATGTGTAGGGGTGTGTGTAGGTGTGTGTAGGTGTGTGTATGTGTGTGTAGGTGTGTGTAGGTGTGTGTATGTGTGTGTAGGTGTGTGTGTAGGTGTTACAACCCGCCTCCCTACTCAATAGTAGTGGCTCGTGAGGCGGTCCGCAACATAAAACAAAAATACACAACACGTAGGCCTGTTGTCCTTCCCAAGCGAAGACACTACTCCCTGCATAAGAAACGGAGCAAACACTTCCAGTTCTGACTTGAGTGGTCCCGGTCCAGAAGTATTCACCAAAGCGACCGTCTTTACAGGCTTCTCCTCATCCCGCACAGAATAACAATTCGCAGCAATATGACCTCTTTTCTTGCAGCAATGACACACTGGCCTATCCGTAGATCCCAATTCACCTCTCCCGATTTTTCCTCAGCAGCTCTTGGCCTGCTGGACTGCCATGGCACTTTAGTGAAGACTGGGGTTTCTCTGATATTATTGTCCACAAACCCGGCCTGTGCCCTCGTCCTCTCACTGTAGACAGTCTTGTGAGTAAGCGCATATTCGTCAGCCAAAACCGCAGCATCAAACAGTTTCACCGGTTTTTTTTCACGAGGTATGTGGCTACTGTGTAAGGCAAACAGTTTTTAAATTCTTCCTCGAGCACTAATTTTTTACGTCCTCTAGAGACTTTGTCCCCGTCGATGAGCACCATCGCTCAAACAGAACCTCTTTCTCACGGGCGAATTCCACATACGCTTGACACTCTTGTCTTTTCAAACCACGAAACTTTTGACCGTATGCCTCAGGCACCAGCTCATAAGTGCGCATAATTGCAGCTTTCACCTGTTCATAATCCCGGACGAGCCCCCATATGTTACGACCCGCCTCCCTATTACATTATTACATTATTACATGTTACTTATTAGACGCTTTTATCCAAAGCGACTTACATACTCAATACTGTGGACAATCCCCACAGGAGCAATTTGGGGTGAAGTGTCTTGCCCAGGGACACAACGACATGCTGGCTGCAGTGGGGTTTGAACCTGTCACCCCCTGATCCCAACACCAAGGCTCTATCCACTGCGCCACACGCCTCCACGCCTCCTCCCTACTCAATAGTAGTGGCTCGTGAGGCAGTCCGCAACATAAAACAAAAATACACAACACGTAGGCACTAAACTGTGATCGTACATTTATTGCCACAATACTAAATCATTCCACTGGAGGACAGGTAAAACAAACAAACAGACGGAGGGGACTTGGGCCAACCACACCACGGGCCGTAGGATCCAGAGCCTTCCTCCGCTTCCCAAAATCACACAGAACGGGAGAAATAAAGCCGCGAAAACCTAACTCTAACACGTCCTCCAGGAAACCCGACAAAAAGGCAAAAGAGCTCTGACACAGCAGAGACATCCGGAGTAGTGATCGGCTCCTCCTTCTCCTTCAGTCTCCTCTTTTATGCTCGGCTGATTGGCAACTGGGCCAGGTGTACCTGCACAGCAGAGAGAACAAAGAGGACAACAAAAGGGGGGGAGTACGTAACAGTAGGTGTGTGTAGGTGTGTGTGTAGGTGTGTGTAGGTGTGTGTGTGTAGGTGTGTGAAGGTGTGTGTAGGTGTGTGAAGGTGTGTGTAGGTGTGTGTAGGTGTGTGTAGGTGTGTGTAGGTGTGTAGGTGTGTGTAGGTGTGTGTGTGTGTAGGTGTGTGTAGGCGTGTGTAGGCGTGCTGCCCCCTCTGGCCTCGTGCCTCTGAGATGTGTGTATGTGTGAAAGCGTGCAGTCAGCAGAGTGCGCTCCATGAGGTCAGTGAGTCGCAGAAAGAGAAGTTCAGTCTTTCTGCTTTCGTTCGTCTGAGAAACGAAACTGAGAATTATTGTGTAAATAAATCTCCTTTTAAACTGAGCTGATGAAGCAGATTCACTTTCCCAATTCATGCTGTCTGACTCAGCAAGCAATCGAGATCACTTTTAGATGTTGGCCATAGCTAGCTAGCGTTATCCTCCACTACGGTTCAGAGGAACATGGTGTACTTCTACTCCACTACATGTATTTAATCCCTTTAGTTACTTCACAGATGAATGATGGTAAATCTAACCAAGTGTTGAATCAGAATGTAGTTCCACCTGGAGTAAATCCTCCAGCTACCCTGCAGTCTACAAAGTACTTCAGACTAGCTGCACCTTCACCAGCTACCCTGCAGTCTACAAAGTACTTCAGACTAGCTGCACCTCCACCAGCTACCCTGCAGTCTACAAAGTACTTCAGACTAGCTGCACCTTCACCAGCTACCCTGCAGTCTACAAAGTACTTCAGACTAGCTGCACCTCCACCAGCTACCCTGCAGTCTACAAAGTACTTCAGACTAGCTGCACCTTCACCAGCTACCCTGCAGTCTACAAAGTACTTCAGACTAGCTGCACCTCCACCAGCTACCCTGCAGTCTACAAAGTACTTCAGACTAGCTGCACCTTCACCAGCTACCCTGCAGTCTACAAAGTACTTCAGACTAGCTGCACCTCCACCAGCTACCCTGCAGTCTACAAAGTACTTCAGACTAGCTGCACCTTCACCAGCTACCCTGCAGTCTACAAAGTACTTCAGACTAGCTGCACCTTCACCAGCTACCCTGCAGTCTACAAAGTACTTCAGACTAGCTGCACCTCCACCAGCTACCCTGCAGTCTACAAAGTACTTCAGACTAGCTGCACCTTCACCAGCTACCCTGCAGTCTACAAAGTACTTCAGACTAGCTGCACCTTCACCAGCTACCCTGCAGTCTACAAAGTACTTCAGACTAGCTGCACCTTCACCAGCTACCCTGCAGTCTACAAAGTACTTCAGACTAGCTGCTCCTCCACCAGCTACATATACATATATATATTATTCTGAAATGGACCAATCTGCACAACGACTACTTTCACTGTCTTTCACTATATTTAGATGAGAATACTTTCTACTTTCACTTGAGGAACATTTTGAATGCTTTTACTGTGACAGAGTATTCCTACACTCTGGTACTTCTACTTTTACTAAGTACAAGATCTGAGTACTTCTACTTTTACTCAATACAAAATCTGAGTACTTCTACTTTTACTCAAGTACATCGATCTGAGTACTTCTACTTTTACTCAAGTACAAGATCTGAGTACTTCTACTTTTACTCAATACAATACCTGAGTACTTCTACTTTCACTCAAGTACATCGATCTGAGTACTTCTACTTTTACTCAAGTACAAGATCTGAGTACTTCTACTTTTACTCAATACAATACCTGAGTACTTCTACTTTCACTCAAGTACATCGATCTGAGTACTTCTACTTTTACTCAAGTACAAGATCTGAGTACTACTACTTTTACTCAAGTACAAGATCTGAGTACTACCACTTTTACTCAAGGACAAGATCTGAGTACTTCTTCTTTTACTCAAGTACAACATCTGAGTACTTCACTTTTACTCAAGTACAAGATCTGAGTACTTCTACTTTTACTCAAGTACAACATCTGTGTACTTCTTCTTTTACTCAAGTACAAGATCTGAGTACTTCTACTTTTACTCAAGTACAAGATCTGAGTACTACTACTTTTACTCAAGTACAAGATCTGAGTACTACCACTTTTACTCAAGGACAAGATCTGAGTACTTCTTCTTTTACTCAAGTACAACATCTGAGTACTTCACTTTTACTCAAGTACAAGATCTGAGTACTTCTACTTTTACTCAAGTACAACATCTGTGTACTTCTTCTTTTACTCAAGAACAAGATCTGAGTACTTCTACTTTTACTCAAGAACAAGATCTGAGTACTTCCACTTTTACTCAAGTACAACATCTGAGTACTACTACCACAGCATATTACTAGACCGACTGGAAAACTGGGTGGGACTTTCGGAAACAGTTCTAAATTGGTTTGAATCCTACTTAAAGGACAGAAACAACTTTGTTTCTATAGGTAAATACACATCTGAGTTGACAAATATGACATGTGGGGTTCCTCAAGGCTCCATCTTGGGGCCTCTTCTCTTTAACGTCTACATGCTACCACTGGCTCAGATAATGAAGAACTACAAAATAAGTTACCATAGCTATGCAGATGACACACACATTTACGTAACCATTTCACCAGGAGACTATGCTCCAGTTCAAACACTGAGTAAGTGCATTGAACAAATCAAAGACTGGATGTGTCAGAACTTTCTCCAATTAAACAAAGATAAAACTGAGGTAATGGTTTTTGGAGCCAAGGCAGAACGTTTAAAAGTTAGCGCTGAGCTTCAGTCTGCAATGTTCAAACCAACAGAGAGACAGAGATCTAGGTGTAGTCATGGACTCTGACCTGAGCTTCAACAGTCACATTAAAACAGTTACTAAATCAGCCTACTATCACCGAAAGAACATATCTAGGATTAAAAGACTAATGTCACAGCAGGATCTGGAGACACGTGTCCATGCCTTTATCTTCAGTAGACTGGACTACTGCAAAGGTGTCTTCACAGGTCTCACTAACACATCTATTAGGAAGCTGCAGCTGATTCAGAACGCCGCTGCTCGAGTCCTCACTGACACTAAGAAAGTGGATCACATCACTCCTGCTCTGAAGTCTTTACACTGGCTTCCTGTGTGTCAGAGAATAGATTTCAAAATACTGCTGCTGGTTTATAAAGCACTGAATGGTTTAGGCCCAGAATACATTTCTGACCTCCTGCTAAACTATGAACCATCCAGATCTCTCAGGTCTTCAGGGACTGGTCAGCTTCCTGTCCCCAGAGACAGATCTCTCAGGTCTTCAGGGACTGGTCAGCTTCCTGTCCCCAGAGCCAGATCTCTCAGGTCTTCAGGGACTGGTCAGCTTCCTGTCCCCAGAGACAGATCTCTCAGGTCTTCAGGGACTGGTCAGCTTTCTGTCCCCAGAGACAGATCTCTCAGGTCTTCAGGGACTGGTCAGCTTCCTGTCCCCAGAGACAGATCTCTCAGGTCTTCAGGGACTGGTCAGCTTCCTGTCCCCAGAGACAGATCTCTCAGGTCTTCAGGGACTGGTCAGCTTCCTGTCCCCAGAGACAGATCTCTCAGGTCTTCAGGGACTGGTCAGCTTTCTGTCCCCAGAGACAGATCTCTCAGGTCTTCAGGGACTGGTCAGCTTCCTGTCCCCAGAGACAGATCTCTCAGGTCTTCAGGGACTGGTCAGCTTCCTGTGCCCAGAGACAGATCTCTCAGGTCTTCAGGGACTGGTCAGCTTCCTGTCCCCAGAGACAGATCTCTCAGGTCTTCAGGGACTGGTCAGCTTCCTGTCCCCAGAGACAGATCTCTCAGGTCTTCAGGGACTGGTCAGCTTCCTGTCCCCAGAGACAGATCTCTCAGGTCTTCAGGGACTGGTCAGCTTCCTGTCCCCAGAGACAGATCTCTCAGGTCTTCAGGGACTGGTCAGCTTCCTGTCCCCAGAGACAGATCTCTCAGGTCTTCAGGGACTGGTCAGCTTCCTGTCCCCAGAGACAGATCTCTCAGGTCTTCAGGGACTGGTCAGCTTCCTGTCCCCAGAGACAGATCTCTCAGGTCTTCAGGGACTGGTCAGCTTCCTGTCCCCAGAGACAGATCTCTCAGGTCTTCAGGGACTGGTCAGCTTCCTGTCCCCAGAGTCAGAACTAAACATGGAGAAGCAGCGTTCAGTTATTATGCTCCAAACATCTGGAACAAACTCCCAGAAACCTGCAGGTCCGCTGCAACTCTGACTACTTTCAGATCCAGACTGAAGACTTTTCTTTTTGTCGCTGCTTTTAATTGAAATATTCACATCTTAAACTCTCTGTACTTTTCCTTAATGTTTATTTGATTAGCTTTTCTTTTTTAATGTCTTTCATTTTTTTTTCTTTTTTTTTGTAAAGCACTTTGAATTGCTTTGCGTTGAAAAGTGCTATATAAATAAACTTGCCTTGCCTTGCTACTTTCACTCAAGTACATGATCTGAGTACTTCTACTTTTACTCAAGTACAAGATCTGAGTGCTTCTACTTTTACTCAAGTACAAGATCTGAGTACTTCTACTTTTACTCAAGTACCAGACCTGAGTACTTCTACTTTTACTCAAGAACAAGATATGAGTACTTCTACTTTTACTCAAGTACAAGATCTGAGTACTTCTACTTTTACTCAAGTACAAGATCTGAGTGCTTCTACTTTTACTCAAGTACAAGATCTGAGTACTTCTACTTTTACTCAAGAACAAGATCTGAGTACTTCTACTTTTACTCAAGAACAAGATCTGAGTACTTCTACTTTTACTCAAGAACAAGATATGAGTACTTCTACTTTTACTCAAGTACAAGATCTGAGTACTTCTACTTTTACTCAAGAACAAGATCTGAGTACTTCTACTTTTACTCAAGAACAAGATCTGAGTACTTCTACTTTTACTCAAGAACAAGATCTGAGTACTTCTACTTTTACTCAAGTACAAGATCTGAGTACTTCTACATTTACTCAAGAACAAGATCTGAGTACTTCTACTTTTACTCAAGTACAAGATCTGAGTACTTCTACATTTACTCAAGAACAAGATCTGAGTACTTCTACTTTTACTCAAGTACAAGATCTGAGTACTTCTACTTTTACTCAAGTACAAGATCTGAGTACTTCTACTTTCACTCAAGTACAAGATCTGAGTACTTCTACTTTTACTCAAGTACAAGATCTGAGTACTTCTACTTTCACTCAAGTACACGATCTGAGTACTTCTACTTTTACTCAAGTACAAGATCTGAGTACTTCTACTTTTACTCAAGTACAAGATCTGAGTACTTCTACTTTCACTCAAGTACAATATCTGAGTACTTCTACTTTTACTCAAGTACAAGATCTGAGTACTTCTACTTTCACTCAAGTACAATATCTGAGTACTTCTACTTTTACTCAAGTACAAGATCTGAGTACTTCTACTTTTACTCAAGTACAAGATCTGAGTACTTCTACTTTTACTCAAGAACAAGATCTGAGTACTTCTACTTTTACTCAAGAACAAGATCTGAGTACTTCTACTTTTACTCAAGAACAAGATATGAGTACTTCTACTTTTACTCAAGTACAAGATCTGAGTACTTCTACATTTACTCAAGAACAAGATCTGAGTACTTCTACTTTTACTCAAGTACAAGATCTGAGTACTTCTACTTTTACTCAAGTACAAGATCTGAGTACTTCTACTTTCACTCAAGTACAAGATCTGAGTACTTCTACTTTTACTCAAGTACAAGATCTGAGTACTTCTACTTTCACTCAAGTACACGATCTGAGTACTTCTACTTTTACTCAAGTACAAGATCTGAGTACTTCTACTTTTACTCAAGTACAAGATCTGAGTACTTCTACTTTCACTCAAGTACAATATCTGAGTACTTCTACTTTTACTCAAGTACAAGATCTGAGTACTTCTACTTTCACTCAAGTACAATATCTGAGTACTTCTACTTTTACTCAAGTACAAGATCTGAGTACTTCTACTTTTACTCAAGTACAAGATCTGAGTACTTCTACTTTTACTCAAGAACAAGATCTGAGTACTTCTACTTTTACTCAAGAACAAGATCTGAGTACTTCTACTTTTACTCAAGAACAAGATATGAGTACTTCTACTTTTACTCAAGTACAAGATCTGAGTACTTCTACTTTTACTCAAGTACAAGATCTGAGTGCTTCTACTTTTACTCAAGTACAAGATCTGAGTACTTCTACTTTTACTCAAGAACAAGATCTGAGTACTTCTACTTTTACTCAAGAACAAGATCTGAGTACTTCTACTTTTACTCAAGTACAAGATCTGAGTACTTCTACTTTTACTCAAGAACAAGATCTGAGTACTTCTACTTTTACTCAAGAACAAGATCTGAGTACTTCTACTTTTACTCAAGAACAAGATCTGAGTACTTCTACTTTTACTCAAGTACAAGATCTGAGTACTTCTACATTTACTCAAGAACAAGATCTGAGTACTTCTACTTTTACTCAAGAACAAGATATGAGTACTTCTACTTTTACTCAAGTACAAGATCTGAGTACTTCTACTTTTACTCAAGTACAAGATCTGAGTGCTTCTACTTTTACTCAAGTACAAGATCTGAGTACTTCTACTTTTACTCAAGAACAAGATCTGAGTACTTCTACTTTTACTCAAGAACAAGATATGAGTACTTCTACTTTTACTCAAGTACAAGATCTGAGTACTTCTACTTTTACTCAAGAACAAGATCTGAGTACTTCTACTTTTACTCAAGAACAAGATCTGAGTACTTCTACTTTTACTCAAGAACAAGATCTGAGTACTTCTACTTTTACTCAAGTACAAGATCTGAGTACTTCTACATTTACTCAAGAACAAGATCTGAGTACTTCTACTTTTACTCAAGTACAAGATCTGAGTACTTCTACATTTACTCAAGAACAAGATCTGAGTACTTCTACTTTTACTCAAGTACAAGATCTGAGTACTTCTACTTTTACTCAAGTACAAGATCTGAGTACTTCTACTTTCACTCAAGTACAAGATCTGAGTACTTCTACTTTTACTCAAGTACAAGATCTGAGTACTTCTACTTTCACTCAAGTACACGATCTGAGTACTTCTACTTTTACTCAAGTACAAGATCTGAGTACTTCTACTTTTACTCAAGTACAAGATCTGAGTACTTCTACTTTCACTCAAGTACAATATCTGAGTACTTCTACTTTTACTCAAGTACAATATCTGAGTACTTCTACTTTTACTCAAGTACAAGATCTGAGTACTTCTACTTTTGCTCAAGTACAAGATCTGAGTGCTTCTACTTTTACTCAAGTACAAGATCTGAGTACTTCTACTTTTGCTCAAGTACAAGATCTGAGTGCTTCTACTTTTACTCAAGAACAAGATCTGAGTACTTCTACTTTTACTCAAGTACAAGATCTGAGTACTTCTACTTTTACTCAAGAACAAGATCTGAGTACTTCTACTTTTACTCAAGAACAAGATCTGAGTACTTCTACTTTTACTCAAGAACAAGATATGAGTACTTCTACTTTTACTCAAGTACAAGATCTGAGTACTTCTACTTTTACTCAAGAACAAGATCTGAGTACTTCTACTTTTACTCAAGAACAAGATCTGAGTACTTCTACTTTTACTCAAGAACAAGATCTGAGTACTTCTACTTTTACTCAAGAACAAGATCTGAGTACTTCTACTTTTACTCAAGAACAAGATCTGAGTACTTCTACTTTTACTCAAGAACAAGATCTGAGTACTTCTACTTTTACTCAAGAACAAGATCTGAGTACTTCTACTTTTACTCAAGAACAAGATCTGAGTACTTCTACTTTTACTCAAGTACAATATCTGAGTACTTCTACTTTTACTCAAGTACAAGATCTGAGTACTTCTACTTTTGCTCAAGTACAAGATCTGAGTGCTTCTACTTTTACTCAAGTACAAGATCTGAGTACTTCTACTTTTGCTCAAGTACAAGATCTGAGTGCTTCTACTTTTACTCAAGAACAAGATCTGAGTACTTCTACTTTTACTCAAGTACAAGATCTGAGTACTTCTACTTTTACTCAAGAACAAGATCTGAGTACTTCTACTTTTACTCAAGAACAAGATCTGAGTACTTCTACTTTTACTCAAGAACAAGATATGAGTACTTCTACTTTTACTCAAGTACAAGATCTGAGTACTTCTACTTTTACTCAAGAACAAGATCTGAGTACTTCTACTTTTACTCAAGAACAAGATCTGAGTACTTCTACTTTTACTCAAGTACAAGATCTGAGTACTTCTACTTTTACTCAAGTACAAGATCTGAGTACTTCTACTTTTACTCAAGTACAAGATCTGAGTACTTCTACTTTCACTCAAGTACAAGATCTGAGTACTTCTACTTTTACTCAAGTACAAGATCTGAGTACTTCTACTTTCACTCAAGTACACGATCTGAGTACTTCTACTTTTACTCAAGTACAAGATCTGAGTACTTCTACTTTTACTCAAGTACAAGATCTGAGTACTTCTACTTTCACTCAAGTACAATATCTGAGTACTTCTACTTTTACTCAAGTACAAGATCTGAGTACTTCTACTTTCACTCAAGTACAATATCTGAGTACTTCTACTTTTACTCAAGTACAAGATCTGAGTACTTCTACTTTTACTCAAGTACAAGATCTGAGTACTTCTACTTTTACTCAAGTACAAGATCTGAGTACTTCTACTTTTACTCAAGTACAAGATCTGAGTACTTCTACTTTTGATCAAGTACAATATCTGAGTACTTCTACTTTTACTCAAGTACAAGATCTGAGTACTTCTACTTTTGCTCAAGTACAAGATCTGAGTGCTTCTACTTTTACTCAAGTACAAGATCTGAGTACTTCTACTTTTGCTCAAGTACAAGATCTGAGTACTTCTACTTTTACTCAAGAACAAGATCTGAGTACTTCTACTTTTACTCAAGAACAAGATATGAGTACTTCTACTTTTACTCAAGTACAAGATCTGAGTACTTCTACTTTTACTCAAGAACAAGATCTGAGTACTTCTACTTTTACTCAAGAACAAGATCTGAGTACTTCTACTTTTACTCAAGTACAAGATCTGAGTACTTCTACTTTTACTCAAGTACAAGATCTGAGTACTTCTACTTTCACTCAAGTACAAGATCTGAGTACTTCTACTTTTACTCAAGTACAAGATCTGAGTACTTCTACTTTCACTCAAGTACACGATCTGAGTACTTCTCCTCTGTTTGTGTACAGACATGTTTTCAGGAGGAATCTGATCAGAGAAACTACAGACTACTTCTTCTTATACTCCACTCGTACTTCTACTGTGCCAGGGTATGTGTACTCTGTGGTATTACTACTCAAACTGAAGTATAATTGAGAGTACCTTTTTCTCTTCTCTAAATGCAGCCCGAGGTCACACCCTGACTTTCTTCTTCAATGTCAAACTACTTCCTGTCTGCTGTTCATTTCCCTCAGAGAGAGAAATAACTTCATTCATCAGCGCTGTTATTACATTGTGTGTGTGTGTGTGTGTGTGTGTGTGTGTGTGTGTGTGTGTGTGTGTGTGTGTGTGTGTTGCATTCCTGCAACCTGGAGTCATCGGTCAGTCAGCTGGTAAACACTTCACAAAAGAGCTGACACAATACTCAGTTACTCTGCATTCAACACACACACACACACACACACACACACACACACACACACACACACACACACACACACACACACACACACACACACACACACACACACACACACACACACACACACACACACACACACACACACACAGACACACACACAATTATATATTGTGTGTGTGTGTGTATGTTAATATATTAATTATTGATGAGACGCCTCAACGGGAAAAGCTCTTTAAAGAGTTATATCAGTATGGTATGGAGAGTCCTCTCCTCTGATGTGCAGGTGTATATCAGTGTGTAGTGTCTCTACTTTAAAGAGTCCTCTCCTGCTGATGTTCAGGTGTATATCAGTATGTAGTGTCTCTCCTTTAAAGAGTCCTCTCCTGCTGATGTTCAGGTGTATATCAGCATGTAGTGTCTCTACTTTAAAGAGTCCTCTCCTGCTGATGTTCAGGTGTATATCAGTATGTAGTGTCTCTACTTTAAAGAGTCCTCTCCTGCTGATGTTCAGGTGTATATCAGTATGTAGTGTCTCTACTTTAAAGAGTCCTCTCCTGCTGATGTTCAGGTGTATATCAGTATGTAGTGTCTCTACTTTAAAGAGTCCTCTCCTGCTGATGTTCAGGTGTATATCAGTATGTAGTGTCTCTACTTTAAAGAGTCCTCTCCTGCTGATGTTCAAGTGTATATCAGTGTGTAGTGTCTCTACTTTAAAGAGTCCTCTCCTGCTGATGTTCAGGTGTATATCAGTGTGTAGTGTCTCTACTTTAAAGAGTCCTCTCCTGCTGATGTTCAGGTGTATATCAGTATGTAGTGTCTCTCCTTTAAAGAGTCCTCTCCTGCTGATGTTCAGGTGTATATCAGCATGTAGTGTCTCTACTTTAAAGAGTCCTCTCCTGCTGATGTTCAGGTGTATATCAGTATGTAGTGTCTCTACTTTAAAGAGTCCTCTCCTGCTGATGTTCAGGTGTATATCAGTATGTAGTGTCTCTACTTTAAAGAGTCCTCTCCTGCTGATGTTCAGGTGTATATCAGTATGTAGTGTCTCTACTTTAAAGAGTCCTCTCCTGCTGATGTTCAGGTGTATATCAGTATGTAGTGTCTCTACTTTAAAGAGTCCTCTCCTGCTGATGTTCAAGTGTATATCAGTGTGTAGTGTCTCTACTTTAAAGAGTCCTCTCCTGCTGATGTTCAGGTGTATATCAGTATGTAGTGTCTCTACTTTAAAGAGTCCTCTCCTGCTGATGTTCAGGTGTATATCAGTATGTAGTGTCTCTACTTTAAAGAGTCCTCTCCTGCTGATGTTCAGGTGTATATCAGTATGTAGTGTCTCTACTTTAAAAAGTCCTCTCCTGCTGATGATCAGGTGTATATCAGTATGTAGTGTCTCTACTTTAAAGAGTCCTCTCCTGCTGATGTTCAGGTGTATATCAGTATGTAGTGTCTCTACTTTAAAGAGTCCTCTCCTGCTGATGTTCAGGTGTATATCAGTATGTAGTGTCTCAACTTTAAAGAGTCCTCTCCTGCTGATGTTCAGGTGTATATCAGTATGTAGTGTCTCTACTTTAAAGAGTCCTCTCCTGCTGATGTTCAGGTGTATATCAGTATGTAGTGTCTCTACTTTAAAAAGTCCTCTCCTGCTGATGATCAGGTGTATATCAGTATGTAGTGTCTCTACTTTAAAGAGTCCTCTCCTGCTGATGTTCAGGTGTATATCAGTATGTAGTGTCTCTACTTTAAAGAGTCCTCTCCTGCTGACGTTCAGGTGTATATCAGTGTGTCGTGTCTCTACTTTAAAGAGTCCTCTCCTGCTGATGATCAGGTGTATATCAGTATGTAGTCTCTCTACTTTAAAGAGTCCTCTCCTGCTGATGTTCAGGTGTATATCATTATGTAGTGTCTCTACTTTAAAGAGTCCTCTCCTGCTGATGTTCAGGTGTATATCAGTATGTAGTGTCTCTACTTTAAAGAGTCCTCTCCTGCTGATGTTCAGGTGTATATCAGTATGTAGTGTCTCTCCTTTAAAGAGTCCTCTCCTGCTGATGTTCAGGTGTATATCAGCATGTAGTGTCTCTACTTTAAAGAGTCCTCTCCTGCTGATGTTCAGGTGTATATCAGTATGTAGTGTCTCTACTTTAAAGAGTCCTCTCCTGCTGATGTTCAGGTGTATATCAGTATGTAGTGTCTCTACTTTAAAGAGTCCTCTCCTGCTGATGTTCAGGTGTATATCAGTATGTAGTGTCTCTACTTTAAAGAGTCCTCTCCTGCTGATGTTCAGGTGTATATCAGTATGTAGTGTCTCTACTTTAAAGAGTCCTCTCCTGCTGATGTTCAAGTGTATATCAGTGTGTAGTGTCTCTACTTTAAAGAGTCCTCTCCTGCTGATGTTCAGGTGTATATCAGTATGTAGTGTCTCTACTTTAAAGAGTCCTCTCCTGCTGATGTTCAGGTGTATATCAGTATGTAGTGTCTCTACTTTAAAGAGTCCTCTCCTGCTGATGTTCAGGTGTATATCAGTATGTAGTGTCTCTACTTTAAAAAGTCCTCTCCTGCTGATGATCAGGTGTATATCAGTATGTAGTGTCTCTACTTTAAAGAGTCCTCTCCTGCTGATGTTCAGGTGTATATCAGTATGTAGTGTCTCTACTTTAAAGAGTCCTCTCCTGCTGATGTTCAGGTGTATATCAGTATGTAGTGTCTCAACTTTAAAGAGTCCTCTCCTGCTGATGTTCAGGTGTATATCAGTATGTAGTGTCTCTACTTTAAAGAGTCCTCTCCTGCTGATGTTCAGGTGTATATCAGTATGTAGTGTCTCTACTTTAAAAATTCCTCTCCTGCTGATGTTCAGGTGTATATCAGTATGTAGTGTCTCTACTTTAAAGAGTCCTCTCCTGCTGACGTTCAGGTGTATATCAGTGTGTCGTGTCTCTACTTTAAAGAGTCCTCTCCTGCTGATGATCAGGTGTATATCAGTATGTAGTCTCTCTACTTTAAAGAGTCCTCTCCTGCTGATGTTCAGGTGTATATCATTATGTAGTGTCTCTACTTTAAAGAGTCCTCTCCTGCTGATGTTCAGGTGTATATCAGTATGTAGTGTCTCTACTTTAAAGAGTCCTCTCCTGCTGATGTTCAGGTGTATATCAGTATGTAGTGTCTCTACTTTAAAGAGTCCTCTCCTGCTGATGTTCAGGTGTATATCAGTATGTAGTGTCTCTACTTTAAAAAGTCCTCTCCTGCTGATGATCAGGTGTATATCAGTATGTAGTCTCTCTACTTTAAAGAGTCCTCTCCTGCTGATGTTCAGGTGTTTATCAGTATGTAGTGTCTCTACTTTAAAGAGTCCTCTCCTGCTGATGTTCAGGTGTATATCAGTATGTAGAGTATCTACTTTAAAGAGTCCTCTCCTGCTGATGTTCAGGTGTCTATCAGTATGTAGAGTATCTACTTTAAAGAGTCCTCTCCTGCTGATGTTCAGGTGTATATCAGTATGTAGTGTCTCTACTTTAAAGAGTCCTCTCCTGCTGATGTTCAGGTGTATATCAGTATGTAGTGTCTCTACTTTAAAGAGTCCTCTCCTGCTGATGTTCAGGTGTATATCAGTATGTAGTGTCTCTACTTTAAAGAGTCCTCTCCTGCTGATGTTCAGATGTATATCAGTATGTAGTGTCTCTACTTTAAAGAGTCCTCTCCTGCTGATGTTCAGGTGTATATCAGTATGCAGTGTCTCTACTTTAAAGAGTCCTCTCCTGATGATGTTCAGGTGTATATCAGTTTGTAGTGTCTCTACTTTAAAGAGTCCTCTCCTGCTGATGTTCAGGTGTATATCAGTATGTAGAGTCTCTACTTTAAAGAGTCCTCTCCTGCTGATGTTCAGGTGTATATCAGTATGTAGCGTCTCTACTTTAAAGAGTCCTCTCCTGCTGATGTTCAGGTGTATATCAGTATGTAGTGTCTCTACTTTAAAGAGTCCTCTCCTGCTGATGTTCAGGTGTATATCAGTATGTAGTGTCTCTACTTTAAAGAGTCCTCTCCTGCTGATGTTCAGGTGTATATCAGCATGTAGTGTCTCTACTTTAAAGAGTCCTCTCCTCTGATGTTCAGGTGTATATCAGTATGTAGTGTCTCTACTTTAAAGAGTCCTCTCCTGCTGATGTTCAGGTGTATATCAGTATGTAGTGTCTAAAAACCAGTTCCCCCCACCTACTCTTACTTGAGCCGATTTCCCACCGCACCTGAACGCAGCACAGCCTCAGTGTGTGTGTGTGTGTGTGTGTGTGTGTGTGTGAGTGTGTGTGTGTGTGTGTGTGTGTGTGTGCGCGTGTGTGTGCGCGTGTGCGTGTGTGTGTGCGTGCAGCAGAGTGTGTGTGACCACTCGCTCCGAGCTGCAGAGGGAGGCGGTGTTTCTCTGAATTTCAGCCGGCTTTGGAGCTCCACTCTCCCGGGAACTTCTCTCCTCAGTGTCCGCCTCTCGAACACTTCCCCCCGGCTTCTGCTCAGACCTTGTCCCGCTGACCCTCCGCCATGGCTCCCCGCTGTGAGTACACGCCGCTGCTGATGGAGGGTTCCATGACTCTTTGATTCATGGAACAGCGAAGTGGGAGGAATTCAGTTTGCGGAGAAAAAGACGAAGGGTTTCACGTTTTAATGAAGGGAGCTGCTGGAAGGAGAGCTCATGGTCTCGAGTTTAAAAGTCTAACGGAGAAAATGTCCTCAAGGTGACTCGTTCACATGTCTGGGTAAAAAACAGAAAGAGACACTTCCATATCAGAAATAAAAGTTATAAAAGCTGCAGATGTTCCTTCTTTAGGGGTTGAGTGGGAACTGACTTCATCCCGTCTTTAAAGCTGGAAAACTAACTTTGGGATACATATCTGCAAAATCACGTTTTAATAAAGTAGATGATATTCTTGAGTAGAAGTTTGAAAGTGGATTAAATAGTGGACATGTCCTCTTTATGAAGCTCAAGGTGACAGGTTCACATGTCTGTATTAAAAACGGAAAGAAACACATATCAATTTGACTCGAAAATGAACTCCTGTTACAGGTTAATCTTACAGTAGAATATAAAATACATTATCCGGATTCAAAGTGTGTAAATAGCTCTATAGAATATATATATAAAGTGTGATATGATAATTGGTGTGTGTGTGTGTGTGTGTGTGTGTTTGTGTGTGTTGTGGTGTGTGTGTAGTGTGTGAGTGTGTGTGATGTGAGTGAGTTTGTGGTGTGTGTGTGTGAGAGTGTGAGTGAGTGTGTGTGTGTGAGTGTGTGAGAGTG
>CM070445.1:1429867-1449867 GCA_036324595.1 Champsocephalus gunnari
CCAGGGGACGGGTCAGAACCAGAGAAGCAGGACGTGGGCCCTTTAATAGTGTCTTACCTGATAGAGTAACTAAAGGTGTGATGATGTCTCTCACCTCAGCATGCAGGTGTAGAGTCCGGTGTCGGCGGCGCTGCTCGGCTGGAGCCACAGTCTGACTCCGTCTCTGCTGATTCTGGAGCTGCACAAACACACCAGAACCAGAACTGGTGTTAGCTGCTGGCGCTAACGAGCCTCCATGCAGGGTTAGGGTCATGACGGACTGTGGACCGGGACCGGGCTGAGGGGGGAGAAGGGACTGTGGGGACATGTGTTTATAATATTAGGGAGATGCTGCCTTCAGGGACCAACAGCACTAGGGAGATGCTGCCTTCAGGGACCAACAGCACTAGGGAGATGCTGCCTTCAGGGGCCAACAGCACTAGGGAGATGCTGCCTTCAGGGACCAACAGCACTAGGGAGATGCTGCCTTCAGGGACCAACAGCACTAGGGAGATGCTGCCTTCAGGGACCAAGAGCACTAGGGAGATGCTGCCTTCAGGGACCAACAGCACTAGGGAGATGCTGCCTTCAGGGACCAACAGCACTAGGGAGATGCTGCCTTCAGGGACCAAGAGCACTAGGGAGATGCTAACTTCAGGGACCAACAGCACTAGGGAGATGCTGCCTTCAGGGACCAACAGCACTAGGGAGATGCTGCCTTCAGGGACCAACAGCACTAGGGAGATGCTGCCTTCAGGGACCAAGAGCACTAGGGAGATGCTGCCTTCAGGGACCAACAGCACTAGGGAGATGCTGCCTTCAGGGACCAACAGCACTAGGGAGATGCTGCCTTCAGGGACCAAGAGCACTAGGGAGATGCTGCCTTCAGGGACCAACAGCACTAGGGAGATGCTGCCTTCAGGGGCCAACAGAACTAGGGAGATGCTACCTTCAGGCACCAACAGCACTAGGGAGATGCTGCCTTCAGGGACCAACAGAACTAGGGAGATGCTGCCTTCAGGGACCAACAGCACTAGAGAGATGCTGCCTTCAGGGACCAACAGCACTAGGGAGATGCTGCCTTCAGGGGCCAACAGAACTAGGGAGATGCTACCTTCAGGCACCAACAGCACTAGGGAGATGCTGCCTTTAGGGACCAACAGCACTAGGGAGATGCTGCCTTCAGGGACCAACAGCACTAGGGAGATGCTGCCTTCAGGGACCAACAGCACTAGGGAGATGCTGCCTTCAGGGACCAACGGCACTAGGGAGATGCTGCCTTCAGGCACCAACAGCACTAGGGAGATGCTGCCTTCAGGGACCAACAGCACTAGGGAGATGCTGCCTTCAGGGACCAACAGCACTAGGGAGACGCTGCCTTCAGGCACCAACAGCACTAGGGAGACGCTGCCTTCAGGGGCCAACAGCACTAGGGAGATGCTGCCTTCAGGGACCAACAGAAATACTACATGATGTTAATACTGAAGGTACCTAATGATATGTATCTGTGTGTACCTGTAGGCGAGGGGCTGCTCCAGGTCGTGGCCCTCCGGCAGGCGGTACCAGAACAGGTTGTGTCCGGTGCTCTGAGTGGAGGAGTAGTTGTAGACGGAGGGGTGAGAGAAGAGAGGGCAGGACAGCCAGCCCACCTCCCCCTCCAGCACAGAGACCCCCTGATGACTGGACTCCCCCCCAGTCGAAGCACATGGGCTCTGAAGGAGACAAACATCAGCCATCACCAACATGTGCAATATTATTATTATTATTATTATTATTATTATTATTATTATTATTATTATTATTAATGTTCTATGATAACGTGGAATTACGTTCTTTTGCACGACTAAGTCATGTTAATATTTACATTCATTTACCTCTGATACAAGAGCGTCTGACTGAGTCCTCACAGTATCTCCGCGGTCAGAAAGGTTTGTTTCTGATGAGTATCTGGAGGGCAGACTCAGCGTCTCCTCCGGACCCGTTGTGATGAAGTAATAGCGTTGTAATGCGGTTAGGATGGATGGAGGAGCCTCTCTCTGGACGAGGTCCAGGCGGCCGATGGAAGGACTTTAGGAGCGCATCAAACAGAGCTTAGTGGCTCCGCCGTGAAATGGCTTGTTACAGGAAGACATTATTACACTGCCATGCATTAACCCCTCCCCCCCCCTGTAATCAGAGGCTCTCTCTGAGATTAAAACGCTGCTGATCATCCACTTATTCTTTATCCTTACGGACGCTGAGACAGCAGCGAGATGTGAGACGATGCTGAGCCCTAAAGCACGTCTTCGATGGAGCTGAGCATCCGGAACCCAGACACTGGTATCTGATGATATCGCTGTGTATGAATGGCGGAGCTTCAATCGTCTCGAGTAATTAAAATCGGGTTTTTAAACTAACTAACTAACTTATAATAAATGCACCTTGAGAGGCAGTGAGCTATTTAGCAAACGCTGGGGATACTCGAGGCCCCGTCCACACGGAGACGGTTTCAGTTGTATCCGCTACAGGTCTTTTTCGTATCGACGGTTCGTCCACACGGAGACGAAACGGATTAAGTAGTGTGAACTCTAAATAAATACATAAATTCACTAACTTCAATATTTTTAGTTCCTGCAACATTTTCTTAGTTGTTGAGTTAATGTAATTGATATTCCTTTATTGACGGATTGAAACGTAATGTTTACGCTGTTTTGCAGATTTCACTCATTTCATTCATACTACTCTTTAAAGTAGAGACACTACATACTGATATACACCTGAACATCAGCAGGAGAGGACTCTTTAAAGTAGAGACACTACATACTGACATACACCTGAACATCAGCAGGAGAGGACTCTTTAAAGTAGAGACATTACACACTGATATACACCTGAACATCAGCAGGAGAGGACTCTTTAAAGTAGAGACACTACATACTGATATACACCTGAACATCAGCAGGAGAGGACTCTTTAAAGTAGAGACACTACATACTGATATACACCTGAACATCAGCAGGAGAGGACTCTTTAAAGTAGAGACACTACATACTGACATACACCTGAACATCAGCAGGAGAGGACTCTTTAAAGTAGAGACATTACACACTGATATACACCTGAACATCAGCAGGAGAGGACTCTTTAAAGTAGAGACACTACATACTGATATACACCTGAACATCAGCAGGAGAGGACTCTTTAAAGTAGAGACACTACATACTGATATACACCTGAACATCACCAGGAGAGGACTCTTTAAAGTAGAGACACTACATACTGATATACACCTGAACATCAGCAGGAGAGGACTCTTTAAAGTAGAGACACTACATACTGATATACACCTGAACATCAGCAGGAGAGGACTCTTTAAAGTAGAGACACTACATACTGATATACACCTGAACATTAGCAGGAGAGGACTCTTTAAAGTAGAGACACTACATGCTGATATACACCTGAACATCAGCTGGAGAGGACTCTTTAAAGTAGAGACACTACATACTGATATACACCTGCACATCAGCAGGAGAGAACTCTTTAAAGTAGAGACACTACATACTGATATACATCTGAACACCAGCAGGAGAGGACTCTTTAAAGTAGAGACACTACATACTGATATACACCTGAACACCAGCAGGAGAGGACTCTTTAAAGTAGAGACACTACATACTGATAAACACCTGAACATCAGAGGAGAGGACTCTTTAAAGTAGAGACACTACATACTGATAAACACCTGAACATCAGCAGGGGAGGACTCTTTAAAGTAGAGACACTACATACTGATATACACCTGAACATCAGCAGGAGAGGACTCTTTAAAGTAGAGACACTACATACTGATATACACCTGAACATCAGCAGGAGAGGACTCTTTAAAGTAGAGACACTACATACTGATATACACCTGAACATCAGCAGGAGAGGACTCTTTAAAGTAGAGACACCACATACTGATATACACCTGAACATCAACAGGAGAGGACTCTTTAAAGTAGAGACACTACATACTGATATACACCTGGACATCAGCAGGAGAGGACTCTTTAAAGTAGAGACACTACATACTGATATACACCTGAACATCAGCAGGAGAGGACTCTTTAAAGTAGAGACACTACATACTGATATACACCTGATCATCAGCAGGAGAGGACTCTTTAAAGTAGAGACACTACATACTGACATACACCTGAACATCAGCAGGAGAGGACTCTTTAAAGTAGAGACATTACACACTGATATACACCTGAACATCAGCAGGAGAGGACTCTTTAAAGTAGAGACACTACATACTGATATACACCTGAACATCAGCAGGAGAGGACTCTTTAAAGTAGAGACACTACATACTGATATACACCTGAACATCAGCAGGAGAGGACTCTTTAAAGTAGAGACACTACATACTGATATACACCTGAACATCACCAGGAGAGGACTCTTTAAAGTAGAGACACTACATACTGATATACACCTGAACATCAGCAGGAGAGGACTCTTTAAAGTAGAGACACTACATACTGATATACACCTGAACATCAGCAGGAGAGGACTCTTTAAAGTAGAGACACTACATACTGATATACACCTGAACATCAGCAGGAGAGGACTCTTTAAAGTAGAGACACTACATACTTATATACACCTGAACATCAGCAGGAGAGGACTCTTTAAAGTAGAGACACTACATACTGATATACACCTGAACATCAGAGGAGAGGACTCTTTAAAGTAGAGACACTACATACTGATATACACCTGAACATCAGAGGAGAGGACTCTTTAAAGTAGAGACACTACATACTGATATACACCTGAACATCAGCAGGAGAGGACTCTTTAAAGTAGAGACACTACATGCTGATATACACCTGAACATCAGCTGGAGAGGACTCTTTAAAGTAGAGACACTACATGCTGATATACACCTGATATTCCAGTTCCACGTTCTCCCTCCTCAAAGCCACCACCTCTCCCTCCTTCTCCTCCAGAAAGCTCTTGTTCAGTCCTCTGAGTTCCTGGTTGGTCTTTAGTAAAGCAGCTATCTCTGCATCCTTCTCCTCAACACAAGCTTCCTCCACTCGTCTGAGATCCTGGTTCTCCTTCTCGGCCATCTCTCGTTCGGCCTCCTCCTGTGGCTTGAGGAGTTTTCCATATTTCCATTTCAGGACTCCAAAGTCTACTCTCAAGACCCTCAGCTCATACTCCATGGCTCTCGCTTTCACATCGTCACTAATCCCCTCCGTCTGGCAGGTCCTGCTCTGCATGCTGGAGGTGATGGACTACGTGATGGTCCGACGTAGAACCGAAGGTGAAGACCAAACTGAAGTTATGACCAGTCACCACTTAGACCTAAGCCCTGTATGCGCTGCGCCCGGGTGTAACTCTTACGCCTAGTACGGAGCAGGCGTGAATCTGAAAGACAGACTAGTAACCATAGTAACGCAAAACAGGCAAGAAGGATATCAACGATGGCAGGGCGTCTTGTTTACAGGTTTAACAATGAAAGGGCCTTAAGAAGAGAGAGAGTCGTCCGTGATGGAACGAACCCACGGGACATCTGTTCAGTGAGCTGATGGAGAGGTTTCGGCAGACGAGCCCTTTTGATTTGATCGAGGAGATCTCGACTCCAGCCCGGATCAGACCCAGCCGCCGCGCTCTCCCCGACCTGCAGCTGCTGATTGCGGCGCTCAGATTCAGAATTGTTTCGTGTTCCGCTCTCAACTCGACGGTCTCCACACGAACGATTTCTTTCTCCGTCAGTTCCCGCTGGAGCTCTGACAAATCCCTCGTTCTCTTTCGGGGTGCGGCCACTTGGGATTCCCCTCGAGTCGTCGCTGACGCTGAGGGTGAGGGCCTTCCCTCTTCTCTGCGGCCCTCTGAGTCTGTAAAATGGCGCTGCTTGGCAACAATTACTGTTTCGCGTGTATTCACGTGGACGCGCATCTTAAGACCAGGCGCAGCGACGCCCGAGACTAGTCAGGCTTGGTGCACTCGGTGTAAATTCGAATCACTACGTCGGACGTAGCTAAGCCCGACGTTAGAGTTAAGCCCTACTTTTTTACGCCCAGCTGGTGCACTCCACTCCTGTAGTGTAGCACACTTTCAGCCCCACTGCTCTCAGGATCCTGTGTGCTGAACGCTAGATTAATGGGGGCTCCCTACAGTATAGTGTGTGTGTGTGTGTGTGCGTGCGTGCGTGCGTGCGTGCGTGTGTGTGCGTGTGTGTGTGCGTGTGTGTCTTGGTAATTGACCTGTCAGGTTTTCCTGCCCAGAGTATTAGTCTTTCCATTAAAACGTTCTCCAATACGCATCCACCTCCCTCACTATCCACCCATCCGTCTACAGTCTCACACACACACACACACACCACACACACACACACACACACACACACACACACACACACACACACACACACACACAACACACACACACACACACACACACACACACACACACACACACACACACACACACACACACACACACACACACACACACACACACACACCACACACACACACACACACACACACACACACACACACACACCACACACACACACACACACACACACACACACACACACACACACACACACACACACACACACACACACACCACACACACACACACACACACACACACACACACACACACACACACACACACACACACACACACACACACACACACACACACACACGTTTGGATGTTATCGTGAAATAAGGTCTGTGGTTGACACAAGCTGCAGAGATTTTAACATTTTGTTCCCACGACATAAAATCCGTCAGTAAATACCCCACTGGTGCTGTAGTTCCTTTATAGCCCAACATTAGCCTCCTTTAGCTTAGCGGTGGTGACGTGAAGTCATGTGACCGTGCTGTAGTTCCTTTATAGCCCAACATTAGCCTCCTTTAGCTTAGCGGTGGTGACGTGAAGTCATGTGACCGTGCTGTAGTTCCTTTATAGCCCAACATTAGCCTCCTTTAGCTTAGCGGTGGTGACGTGAAGTCATGTGACCGTGCTGTAGTTCCTTTATAGCCCAACATTAGCCTCCTTTAGCTTAGCGGTGGTGACGTGAAGTCATGTGACCGTGCTGTAGTTCCTTTATAGCCCAACATTAGCCACCTTTAGCTTAGCGGTGGTGACGTGAAGTCATGTGACCGTGCTGTAGTTCCTTTATAGCCCAACATTAGCCGCCTTTAGCTTAGCGGTGGTGACGTGAAGTCATGTGACCGTGCTGTAGTTCCTTTATAGCCCAACATTAGCCTCCTTTAGCTTAGCGGTGGTGACGTGAAGTCATGTGACCGTGCTGTAGTTCCTTTATAGCCCAACATTAGCCACCTTTAGCTTAGCGGTGGTGACGTGAAGTCATGTGACCATGCTGTGGTTCCTTTATAGCTCAACATTAGCCTTCTTTAGCTTAGCGGTGGTGACGTGAAGTCATGTGACCGTGCTGTGGTTCCTTTATAGCCCAACATTAGCCGCCTTTAGCTTAGCGGTGGTGACGTGAAGTCATGTGACCGTGCTGTAGTTCCTTTATAGCCCAACATTAGCCTCCTTTAGCTTAGCGGTGGTGACGTGAAGTCATGTGACCGTGCTGTAGTTCCTTTATAGCCCAACATTAGCCACCTTTAGCTTAGCGGTGGTGACGTGAAGTCATGTGACCATGCTGTGGTTCCTTTATAGCTCAACATTAGCCTTCTTTAGCTTAGCGGTGGTGACGTGAAGTCATGTGACCATGCTGTGGTTCCTTTATAGCCCAACATTAGCCGCCTTTAGCTTAGCGGTGGTGACGTGAAGTCATGTGACTGTGCTGTAGTTCCTTTATAGCCCAACATTAGCCTCCTTTAGCTTAGCGGTGGGGACGTGAAGTCATGTGACCGTGCTGTAGTTCCTTTATAGCCCAACATTAGCCTCCTTTAGCTTAGCGGTGGTGACGTGAAGTCATGTGACCGTGCTGTAGTTCCTTTATAGCCCAACATTAGCCTCCTTTAGCTTAGCGGTGGGGACGTGAAGTCATGTGACTGTGCTGTAGTTCCTTTATAGCCCAACATTAGCCTCCTTTAGCTTAGCGGTGGTGACGTGAAGTCATGTGACCGTGCTGTAGTTCCTTTATAGCCCAACATTAGCCTCCTTTAGCTTAGCGGTGGTGACGTGAAGTCATGTGACCGTGCTGTAGTTCCTTTATAGCCCAACATTAGCTTAACTTCATAAATCATAAAATGTGTAGATTATCCTGCTGAACAGAGGCGGATTTAAGATTGTAGGAGATCCGGGGCTTAGCCCAGGAGTCGTTGGGTTGGGGGGGGGTCCAGGGGTACAGTGCTATTTTTTATAAGTGGGGCTGGATCGAACATCCTTTAGGGGAGTCGTCGCCTCCTCTTGGGGGATCCGGGGGCATACTCCCCCGGGAAGATTTTTTTTTAAATATTGAAGTTGAAAGCATCAATCTGGTGCACTTTGAGAGCAACCCTAACCCTACCTTAATAACACCTTAAAGCGGACAAAAGGCACTGGAGAACTCTCATTAACACCCTTTAATGAAGCAAACTAATGCCTTAACTCACTCAAATAGTCGTTTACTTATTAAGGTGAAACGAATGTGCGTAGAGTTTTAAAGGATGCGGATAGTCTCACCTTGATTCTGGCGCATTGCTTATCGTTTTATAGATCTATTCTCATCCACCATCTTTGTTTGTGACGTAAAGAGTGTAGGAGTCCCGTTTCTGAATCGGACACTCTGAGTGGATGCAGTCACAGCCAATCGGATTCAGAGTGTTGCCTATCAGTTCCGTTGCTATGTGTACTGAAACGAGAGCCGGTATAATTCCATGCGCGAAAACAAAATAAAAAATGTAATACGTTATTTTAGTGTCTTAAAAGTAGACTGAGGTCTGAAGGGTTAACGTCACATCTTAGGATAATTTGTAGTCATGTTCTGAATACATACTAACATATAAGGGTATACTTAGTGTGGTTACTCCATGTTTACTAGCTATAAGATTAACGTTACATCACTCTTTTTCACTTCTTGCTCAGTCAGCCAGAGTGCAGATATCACCATTAGATTCACAAACCTGAAACATCATCCATTTCTTCACTGCTGGTGATGACATTGTTGTCAGCTGCTGCTGCTGCTGCTGCAGCTTGTGGCGCCGGCTGCTTCGATGACAATAACTTTCTAATATCCATAACTTTATAGGCTATTAGCTTAAAACTCGTCAGGCACTAGGAAGGATCACTTCTTCTTCAGGGTAGGCTACGCAGTACGCAGGCTAATGCCCCACAGTGGCTGCCTCTCTGGTGGACCGGTACTGCACATTACTCCCGAGACGTTTAAAAAATATATATATTAAAATTAAAAATTAAAATAAAAAATGTAAGTGAAACATCCGGGGCTTGAGCCTAAGTAGCCACCCCCTAGCGCCGCCACTGCTGCTGAACTAAACGTTTGTTTGACTCAGAGATCATTTTCTGACGTCTCACAGAGGAATCTTGTTGGCTTTTAGTGTATGTGGAACTTCCCCTTCGATTCTATTGGCTCTAACAAAAGAGATGTCAATCATCAAAATCGACCCATGGGTTCCGGAGAAACGGCAAGTCCACCCGAAAGACCCCAGAGGCGGGTTTTTCTAAACCTCTCTAAAAAGGTCAAATATAATTTGTTTTGCATCAATCTTGATACAATACTTATTATATGTTGTACTTTGGATTCCTAAAGCTTTTAGTCTCCGATCCCATCATGCAAGGGTGGTTTTCACTACAAGTAATGTTTTTGTTGGACTTTGAGGAAAAGGGTTATTTATGTTCCCCTTTTAGAAGATATGGTCATTTGTTCTGGGAATGTCCTTTCGAGCCTGAGACCTGAACAACAGGTTAAAACGATAAAAACGCTGCTGAAGTTAATCATAGGTTAATCCGATGTGTCTGTGTCCCTTTGAAATGATTTCTGATAATCCATCGGCAATAAACCTGCTTTCAGTTTCCAGACTTCAGAGCGTAAGAGAGCTTCTGCTTTGGGCAAACTGCGTGCGCATAGCTCGTGAGACTTGTGTTTTGTTTCGGTAAAAATGTTTCGTATCGTCAGGTCGCTGAGTTCCTTCCCGTTAAGTGGGTATGACGCATCAATAGCTTTTTAAATGTTAAGAAGCCCTCAGACGCTCTTTCTTGCAGATGTTGCGTTTTGCCCCCGCCCGCGGGTCCCGGGGGCTCAACAGGTTAATGCAATTTGTTTTCTATTTGAGACGTTTACATGTTGGATTTATTTATATCGTTTCTCGAATGTCTTTTTATGCTGCTGCAACGCAAACAAGTACTTCTTATCTTATTCTCCCCCAACAATGTGCATCCATCTCTCCAATCTCTCACATCCTACACCAACCCTTCCTCACCTTAACATTAATTTAACGTCCATCCATCCTCCCCCCCCACCCCTAACTTGCCATCCCTCCATCCTCCCCCATTTTACATCAACCCTTCCTCCCGTTAGCATTCATTTAGCATCCAATGTATCCCCCCTCCCCGCCTGTACCCCCCCTCTCCGCCTGTACCCCCCCCCTCCCCGCCTGTACCCCCCCTCCCCCCCCCAGACAGTGTTAGATGACCTTCCTCTTCCGCTTTTAATTAACCCCGAGTTTGCAGAGCAGCAGATTCTTCAGTGTGGACGCTCGTAAAAAATATACATCAGGATCATATTTCATGTTCCTAAAGATCCTTCAGCCCGCGGGAACAGATCCCAGCTGTGCGTGCTTCTGAGCGTCAAACACAACACATCAAACCGCACGTTCGTTAAGATGAATTATGGGCCAATTACTTTTTAGTATCTCTAAAGCGTGGTGGAACATATCCATGTGTTCGCTTTATATGACCATAATAATAATAATAATAATAATACATGGGATTTTTATAGCACTCTTCCTAATGCTCAAAGACGCTTTGCATAACGTCAGAAAACACAACAAAGTATGATATCAAACTGAGAACATCAGAAGTTATCAAGAATGTTGAGGCTTAAAAACTGCAATTCTGACATTTTTCCAAACAGAATAAATATTACAAATAATAAAAATATAAATACATGCTGTTGTTGATCAACTAATGCTCATTAAAACCATTAAAACCATTACAACCATTAACGTAATAGGGCTGACGATTCATCTGCTGATTCTCATTGGACTCCTTCGTTTACCTCCTGGACACAGTGACATCACGACGGAACACTCGCGCTCCTATTGGCTAGCGCTCCAACATATTGTACGTGATAGGCTAAGGGGCGGGACATCTCGAAGCTGTTGACCAATCACAACAGAGCCGGCCCACGAACCGACTTCAATCTCAGAGAATAACAATTAAAAAAAGGATCTGGATAAATCGTTTTCTTTTGCCTTTACTACTTCCATCTCAAAACACCCAGCGGGTAGAGACATGTCCCAGTGGAGACATGTCCCAGTGGAGACATGTCCCAGTGGAGACATGTCCCAGTGGAGTCGTGTCCCAGTGGAGACATGTCCCAGTGGAGTCGTGTCCCAGTGGAGACATGTCCCAGTGGAGTCGTGTCCCAGTAGAGACATGTCCCAGTGGAGACATGTCCGAGTGGAGACATGTCCCAGTAGAGACATGTCCCAGTGGAGTCGTGTCCCAGTAGAGACATGTCCCAGCGGAGACATGTCCCAGTGGAGACATGTCCCAGCGGAGACATGTCCGAGTGGAGACATGTCCCAGCGGAGACATGTCCCAGCGGAGACATGTCCCAGCGGAGACATGTCCCAGCGGAGTCATGTCCCAGCGGAGACGTGTCCCAGTGGAGACATGTCCCAGCGGAGTCATGTCCCAGCGGAGACATGTCCCAGCGGAGACATGTCCCAGCGGAGTCATGTCCCAGCGGAGACATGTCCCAGCGGGTACTTCCGGACTCAGAATTCTGACTTTTCCAGAAAAATTACAAAATGCTGTTTTTTTATTTTTATTTGAAAATTCTGTCGTTTTTCTGAAAATCCCAAATTCTAACTGTTTCCTCCAACACATTGTGCTAAGGGGGCGGGACATCTCTGAGCTGGTTGACCAATCACAACAGAGCCGACCATCTAACCAATCAGAGCAGACTGGGCTCTGGTTTCAGACAGAGGGTGAAAAGAGGAGCTGCAGTACAGCAACATTAAAGCATAGAGACATGTCCCAGTGGAGACATGTCCCAGTGGAGACATGTCCCAGTGGAGACATGTCCCAGTGGAGACATGTCCCAGTGGAGACATGTCCCAGTGGATACATGTCCCAGTAGAGACATGTCCTAGTGGAGACATGTCCCAGTAGAGACATGTTCCAGTGGAGACATGTCCCAGTAGAGACATGTTCCAGTGGAGACATGTCCTAGTGGAGACATGTCCCAGTAGAGACATGTTCCAGTGGAGACATGTCCCAGTGGATACAAGACATGTCCCAGTGGAGACATGTCCCAGTGGAGACATGTCCTAGTGGAGACATGTCCCAGTAGAGACATGTCCCAGTGGAGACATGTTCCAGTGGAGACATGTCCCAGTGGATACAAGACATGTCCCAGTGGAGTCGTGTCCCAGTGGAGACATGTCCCAGTGGAGTCATGTCCCAGTAGAGACATGTCCCAGTGGAGACGTGTCCCAGTGGAGACATGTCCCAGTGGAGACATGTCCCAGTGGAGACGTGTCCCAGTGGAGACGTGTCCCAGTGGAGTCATGTCCCAGTAGAGACATGTCCCAGTGGAGACATGTCCCAGTGGAGTCATGTCCCAGTGGAGTCATGTCCCAGTGGAGACGTGTCCCAGTGGAGACATGTCCCAGTGGAGTCATGTCCCAGTGGAGACGTGTCCCAGTGGAGTCATGTCCCAGTAGAGACATGTCCCAGTGGAGACATGTCCCAGTGGAGTCATGTCCCAGTGGAGTCATGTCCCAGTGGAGACGTGTCCCAGTGGAGACATGTCCCAGTGGAGTCATGTCCCAGTGGAGTCATGTCCCAGTGGAGTCGTGTCCCAGTGGAGTCATGTCCCAGTGGAGTCATGTCCCAGTGGAGTCATGTCCCAGTGGAGTCATGTCCCAGTGGAGACGTGTCCCAGTGGAGACATGTCCCAGTGGAGTCATGTCCCAGTGGAGTCATGTCCCAGTGGAGACATGTCCCAGTGGAGTCATGTCCCAGTGGAGACGTGTCCCAGTGGAGACATGTCCCAGTGGAGACATGTCCCAGTGGAGTCATGTCCCTGTGGAGACGATGGTTGACGTGAGGTGAAGTCTGAGTTCTGCAGCTCTATAGAAACAGACGGAACCTCTCCTCTGACACACTGCATCAACAACCACCAGCTGGCACTAACCTGTCGGCTGATTGACAGCTGGTGTGATCCCGCCCACAGCGAGGAGGAGGAGGAAGAGGAGGGTGGAGACGAAGGACGCCCTGCGGAGAGAGAGACGTTCATGATCACACGTTTCTAACAACAGAGACGGATGAGACATGTCCAGAAAAAAGGTCCGATCATTTAGTGAAAGATAAATATGTAAAAAGAATAAAGCGCACACTCTTCAGAATTGAGTGGAAGCATCAAGGGTGGAGGGTAAGGAAGTGAGACGCTTCAGAGGACACGAGGCGGCACACAGGTGTGAGCAGCAGCTGATCGAGGATTACGTCTAAACGATAAACATGAAGGTATCCGACGTCCAGCGCCGAGTCCTTTGACCTCTTCCTCTTCCTCCTCCACAGCGCTCTGTACTGTCGGATTGACCTCTGACATGCCCCCACCGACCAATCAGAGTCCAGTATTCACCTCATGTTACTAACATCTATTGTTCTAACATCTATATATAGAAATGTATATGAGATGTAGATTGAAGTAGCCAACAGAAAATATCTGGAAAAGTGTCGTAAAAACATCTGGGAAAGGGGGGCTGAAGGGATGACTGAATAAAGGCGTAAACGCATGTCACATGTTGACATGTTGACATGTTGACATGTTGACATGTCAACATGTCAACATGTCACATGTTGACATGTCACATGTTGGATACGTTGATATCTCTGGAATGGCCCAAAGAGTCCTTCAGAGCGCTCTGGAAGCCGTGTTTAGATAATTAAGTGGAAAAAGCAAAATGAGAACAAAATCAACAACAATCTGAAACATTCTCAAAGATTTGTGGCGTAACGCGGAAACATTTAAAACATTTAAAACATTTAAAACATTTAAAACATTTAAAAAACTAAACTTTCAGAATAAAACCTGAGAAAAACACAATAACATGTCTTCTGTCTTCTGTCCTCTGTCCTCTGTCCTTTGACGCGAGACGAGACGGACCGTAGCAAACAACGACCTGAGTCACGGACCAAGACAGCTGGAAGTCATCTTCTGCCAGATGAAGGACAGGGGACAGGGGACAGCTGTCTCCTGCAGCAGGACAGGAGACAGCTGTCTCCCTGCAGCAGGACAGGGGACAACTGTCTCCCTGCAGCAGGACAGGGGACAGCTGTCTCCTGCAGCAGGACAGGGGACAGCTGTCTCACTGCAGCAGGACAAGGGACAGGAGACAGTTTCCTGCTGCAGGGAGACAGCTGTCCCCTGTCCTGCTGCAGTGAGACAGCTGTCCCCTGTCCTGCTGCAGGGAGACAGCTGTCTCCTGTCCTGCTGCAGTGAGACAGTTGTCCCCTGTCCTGCTGCAGTGAGACAGTTGTCCCCTGTCCTGCTGCAGGGAGACAGCTGTCTCCTGTCCTGCTGCAGTGAGACAGTTGTCCCCTGTCCTGCTGCAGGGAGACAGCTGTCTCCTGTCCTGCTGCAGTGAGACAGCTGTCTCCTGTCCTGCTGCAGTGAGACAGTTGTCCCCTGTCCTGCTGCAGGGAGACAGCTGTCTCCTGTCCTGCTGCAGTGAGACAGTTGTCCCCTGTCCTGCTGCAGGGAGACAGCTGTCTCCTGTCCCGCTGCAGTGAGACAGCTGTCTCCCTGTCCCGCTGCAGTGAGACAGGGGACAGGGGACAGCTGTCTCCTGTCCCCTGTCCTGCTGCAGGGAGACAGCTGTCCCCTGTCCCCTGTCCTGCTGCAGGGAGACAGCTGTCTCCTGTCCTGCTGCAGTGAGACAGTTGTCCCCTGTCCTGCTGCAGGGAGACAGCTGTCCCCTGTCCTGCTGCAGGGAGACAGCTGTCCCCTGTCCTGCTGCAGTGAGACAGCTGTCTCCCTGTCCCGCTGCAGTGAGACAGGGGACAGGGGACAGCTGTCTCCTGTCCCCTGTCCTGCTGCAGGGAGACAGCTGTCCCCTGTCCCCTGTCCTGCTGCAGTGAGACAGCTGTCCCCTGTCCTGCTGCAGGGAGACAGCTGTCTCCTGTCCTGCTGCAGTGAGACAGTTGTCCCCTGTCCTGCTGCAGGGAGACAGCTGTCCCCTGTCCTGCTGCAGGGAGACAGCTGTCCCCTGTCCTGCTGCAGTGAGACAGCTGTCTCCTGTCCCGCTGCAGTGAGACAGTTGTCCCCTGTCCTGCTGCAGGGAGACAGCTGTCCCCTGTCCTGCTGCAGGGAGACAGCTGTCCCCTGTCCTGCTGCAGTGAGACAGCTGTCTCCTGTCCCGCTGCAGTGAGACAGCTGTCTCCTGTCCCGCTGCAGTGAGACAGGGGACAGCTGTCTCAGCGGCTCCATTTTTCAAAATAAAAGCCCCAGGAGCCGAATGCTGAGGCGAGAGATTTGGAAAATAAAAGATGAAGAGAGAGAGAGTCATGGTCGAACGACAGGCAGAACTAATGGAGCCCAGGAGGGACATCCATCAACACACACACACACACACACACACACACACACACACACACACACACACACACACACACACACACACACACACACACACACACACACACACACACACACACACACACACACACACACACACACACCTCAATAAAGCATCTGTGTGTAATATGCCACAGGTCTAGAAATGACAATAACCATCCCATCTACTCGCCCCAGAGGATTCTGGGTAGATAATTAGTGCTTTTCAAAAGCGTTCGTGTACACACACGGACGCACACACACACACGCACGCACACACACACACACACACACACCTCAATAAAGCATCTGTGTGTAATATGCCACAGGTCTAGAAATGACAATAACCATCCCATCTACTCGCCCCAGAGGATTCTGGGTAGATAATTAGTGCTTTTCAAAAGCGTTCGTGTACACACACGCACGCACACACACACACACACACACACACGAAGATGTGCTGTTGTTAGTCATCTGTGCAGAGTGTGCTCAGGTATATATAATAGCTTCAGGTCTGAAAGTAAACACATTAACCGTCCGCTGCCGTCCAATCATCATCCAGTACGTCTTTATTTATCGGAGCACTTCAGAGAAGGATGCGTTTCCATCGACCGGTCGATCGGACTCGGCTGCTCCTCATTGATTTCAGTTGACAGGATGTTCCTCCACAAGATACATACCATCTACCTCCTGTCAGAGGACCACCATCTACCTCCTGTCAGAGGACCACCCTCTACTTCCTGTCAGAGGACCATCCTCTACTTCCTGTCAGAGGACCACCCTCTACTTCCTGTCAGAGGACCACCATCTACCTCCTGTCAGAGGACCACCATCTACTTCCTGTCAGAGGACCACCATCTACCTCCTGTCAGAGGACCACCATCTACTTCCTGTCAGAGGACCATCCTCTACTTCCTGTCAGAGGACCACCATCTACCTCCTGTCAGAGGACCACCATCTACTTCCTGTCAGAGGACCACCATCTACCTCCTGTCAGAGGACCATCCTCTACTTCCTGTCAGAGGACCACCATCTACTTCCTGTCAGAGGACCATCCTCTACTTCCTGTCAGAGGACCATCCTCTACTTCCTGTCAGAGGACCACCATCTACTTCCTGTCAGAGGACCATCCTCTACCTCCTGTCAGAGGACCATCCTCTACTTCCTGTCAGAGGACCATCCTCTACTTCCTGTCAGAGGACCATCCTCTACTTCCTGTCAGAGGACCATCCTCTACTTCCTGTCAGAGGACCATCCTCTACTTCCTGTCAGAGGACCAGCATCAACTTCCTGTCAGAGGACCACCATCTACTTCCTGTCAGAGGACCAGCATCAACTTCCTGTCAGAGGACCACCATCTACTTCCTGTCAGAGGACCATCCTCTACTTCCTGTCAGAGGACCATCCTCTACTTCCTGTCAGAGGACCACCATCTACTTCCTGTCAGAGGACCATCCTCTACCTCCTGTCAGAGGACCATCCTCTACTTCCTGTCAGAGGACCATCCTCTACTTCCTGTCAGAGGACCATCCTCTACTTCCTGTCAGAGGACCATCCTCTACTTCCTGTCAGAGGACCATCCTCTACTTCCTGTCAGAGGACCAGCATCAACTTCCTGTCAGAGGACCACCATCTACTTCCTGTCAGAGGACCATCCTCTACTTCCTGTCAGAGGACCATCCTCTACTTCCTGTCAGAGGACCAGCATCAACTTCCTGTCAGAGGACCACCATCTACTTCCTGTCAGAGGACCAGCATCAACTTCCTGTCAAATGACCATCATCTATTTCCTGTCAGAGGACCATCCTCTACTTCCTGTCAGAGGACCACCATCTACCTCCTGTCAGAGGACCACCCTCTACTTCCTGTCAGAGGACCATCCTCTACTTCCTGTCAGAGGACCACCATCTACTTCCTGTCAGAGGACCAGCATCTACCTCCTGTCAGAGGACCATCCTCTACTTCCTGTCAGAGGACCATCCTCTACTTCCTGTCAGAGGACCATCCTCTACTTCCTGTCAGAGGACCATCCTCTATTTCCTGTCAGAGGACCATCCTCTACTTCCTGTCAGAGGACCATCCTCTACTTCCTGTCAGAGGACCATCCTCTACTTCCTGTCAGAGGACCATCCTCTACTTCCTGTCAGAGGACCACCATCTACTTCCTGTCAGAGGACCAGCATCTACCTCCTGTCAGAGGACCATCCTCTACTTCCTGTCAGAGGACCATCCTCTACTTCCTGTCAGAGGACCATCCTCTACTTCCTGTCAGAGGACCATCCTCTACTTCCTGTCAGAGGACCACCCTCTACTTCCTGTCAGAGGACCATCCTCTACCTCCTGTCAGAGGACCATCATCTACTTCCTGTCAGAGGACCATCCTCTACTTCCTGTCAGAGGACCATCATCTACTTCCTGTCAGAGGACCATCCTCTACTTCCTGTCAGAGGACCATCCTCTACTTCCTGTCAGAGGACCAGCATCAACTTCCTGTCAGAGGACCATCCTCTACTTCCTGTCAGAGGACCATCCTCTACTTCCTGTCAGAGGACCATCCTCTACTTCCTGTCAGAGGACCATCCTCTACTTCCTGTCAGAGGACCATCCTCTACTTCCTGTCAGAGGACCATCCTCTACTTCCTGTCAGAGGACCATCCTCTACTTCCTGTCAGAGGACCATCCTCTACTTCCTGTCAGAGGACCATCCTCTACTTCCTGTCAGAGGACCAGCATCAACTTCCTACGAGAAGTAGATACTACTTCTACGAGGGTCATGTTGTTGTTTACGTCAGGAGACATATGTATACGAGGGTCATGTTGTTGTTTACGTCAGGAGACATATGTATACGAGGGTCATGTTGTTGTTTACGTCAGGAGACATCTTGTGTACGAGGGTCATGTTGTTGTTTACGTCAGGAGACATCTTGTGTACGAGCGTCATGTTGTTGTTTACGTCAGGAGACATATGTATACGAGGGTCATGTTGTTGTTTACGTCAGGAGACAGCTTGTGTACGAGGGTCATGTTGTTGTTTACGTCAGGAGACATCTTGTGTACGGATGGATCAGCGCTGATCTTCTTCCAGCGCTGTGCGATAAGGAAGCTGCTCTTTAATATGTACGATGCTGAGGATGAAGAGGATGAAGAGGATGAAGAGGATGAAGAGGGTGAAGAGGATGAAGAGGGTGAAGAGGATGAAGAGGATGCTGATGATGAAGAGGGTGAAGAGGATGAAGAGGATGAAGAGGATGCTGATGATGAAGAGGATCAAGAGGGTGAAGAGGATGAAGAGGATGGAGAGGATGAAGAGGATGCTGATGATGAAGAGGATCAAGAGGGTGAAGAGGATGAAGAGGATGGAGAGGCTGAAGAGGATCAAGAGGATGAAGAGGATGCTGATGATGAAGAGGATGAAGAGGATGCTGATGATGAAGAGGATGAAGAGGATGAAGAGGATGCTGATGATGAAGAGGATGCTGATGATGAAGAGGATGAAGAGGATGCTAATGATGAAGAGGATGAAGAGGATGAAGAGGATGGAGAGGATGAAGAGGATGAAGAGGATGAAGAGGATGGAGAGGCTGAAGAGGATCAAGAGGATGAAGAGGATGCTGATGATGAAGAGGATGAAGAGGATGAAGAGGATGCTGATGATGAAGAGGATGCTGATGATGAAGAGGATGCTGATGATGAAGAGGATGAAGAGGATGAAGAGGATGCTGATGATGAAGAGGATGCTGATGATGAAGAGGATGCTGATGATGAAGAGGATGAAGAGGATGCTGATGATGAAGAGGATGAAGAGGATGAAGAGGATGCTGATGATGAAGAGGATGCTGATGATGAAGAGGATGCTGATGATGAAGAGGATGAAGAGGCAGGTGAGCTGCAGTGTGTTCCTGCTGATCCTGCAGTCCTCAAACGGACGGAGTGTAATCTGATTACCATCGACGGGAGCTCTCTGCCAGCAGACCGGACCCTCCATCATCCGCTCGCACTCAAAGCACTTTGAATACATTACAAGGGTTTCAGATGGAGCGTGTCGAAGAGGTGTGTGGAGCGTGTGAGCAGACGAGCTGCACACAGCACGACCTGGGCTCCCAGCGCTGACCTGGGCTCCCAGCGCTGACCTGGGCTCCCAGCGCTGACCTGGGCTCCCAGCGCTGACCTGGGCTCCCAGCGCTGACCTGGGCTCCCAGCGCTGACCTGGGCTCCCAGCGCTGACCTGGGCTCCCAGCGCTGACCTGGGCTCCCAGCGCTGACC
>CM070445.1:1452367-1459451 GCA_036324595.1 Champsocephalus gunnari
CAACATCTACACACAAATACACACAAATACACACACAAACAGTTATAAACAAACTGCTGAGAATGTGGTGTGTCCACTCAGCTTGATTCCCTCAGGCAGAGACTAGCTTTATATTCACACACACACACACACACACACACACACACACACACACACACACACACACACACACACACACACACACACACACACACACACACACACACACACACACACACACACACACACATTGATGGAGAGTCCCTGTAGTCCCACATTCAGGTCGTTTAACGGGAGAACATGTCTGACCAGTATGCCAGCGGGCTGAGCCCCGTATCATCATCCCATCTGATACGGGGCGTGTTCGTCCTGATCGTGGACTTCTCTCTGCAGCTCAAAGAGCCTTGAACGCACGTTCCCTCTTGATAGCCATCGAACTTACGGAGCAGAAGCTGGACATGCTCGCTGCCATCTCATCACAGAGCACCTGGAACAGGCGAGACTGCATCGGGCGGGCCTTTGAGGTTCACACTCTCCACCGCCAGCGCCTCCCGGTGGATGCTGCCGTGCGTCCAGCGCCTCCCGGTGGATGCTGCCGTGTGTCCAGCGCATCTCCGGTGCGACCTCTTTGATCCGAGCTGCTGCTCCGCTGTGGCGGCCCGTCATAAGCCGCGTTCACACTGCGGTACTTTCCCCACAAAGGTTCATGTGAACTCTTTAGTTCAGATCGCGTTCACACCAGAATAAGTCCCTGGGACTTCAGTAGCAGCTGCTGGGAGTCCCAGCAGCTGCTACTGAAGCCTTCCGAGTAAATCTCCAGAACGCCGACACCTCCTCATCTCCACCGCTCCCATGTTTTATTTTGTGTTGCCATAAGTCAGTCTCTCTGCGTTTCTGCGCTGGGCTAATGCTAATGCTAATAATGCTAATGCTAATAATGCTAATGCGAGGATAATAAAATGGCGGCTTCACAAAACTCTTTGGGAGTTTTACGGAGCGTGGTTTGCAATCCGCCAGCCAATCAGGAATATAGCTCTTTTCTCACTAAAGAGCTGCTCGAAAGTCCCTGCTCTCTAGCATGCTCTCTAGCATGCTCTCTAGCATGCTCTCTAGCATGCTCTCTAGCATGCTCTCTAGCAGGGACTTTGGAGCGGGTAAAAAGGTTCGCATGAACTACTTTTAGTACCGGCTCTTTTTGGTGTGAACGCGATCATGAACTAAGTTCCATGAACCTTTGTGGGGAAAGCACCGCGGTGTGAACGCGGCTATAGCCCTCGCGCCGCCTGTGCAGACTCCAACACACTTTTTCCATTCAAGTCCATTCTCTTGCTCCAGCGCGTCTGGAGCTGGAGTACGTGCTCAGCTGTTGCTCTGCTCTCCAGCGGCTGACGGAACACAAAGTCTTCCTGAGCTGCAGCATCAGTATCTCCTCCAGCTGGATGGAAGAATAGCTACTACTTTGAATGCGCTCAATGTATTTGTAACATCGTCTGCCATCTCTACTATTCTCCGTGACACACTCATTTGAAAGTGACACCACATGTCACCGTTCGGCAGCCTTCTCGCCACACGGGATTTCTGTCATTTATTTTGCGAGTGGGAGACAAAGGTTTTCGCCAATTGTGTGCGGCTTACCGGCTCCTGCAATGCGGAGGCTGGCACGGTACGAGGCTTCCCGGGCCTTGGCTATGGGCGTACGCTGGACTGGATCGTTGACTTGCACTCATTCAGTAGATCACAGGTTCTGGTGAAGAACTCCGCTGGCTTGTCTGGCAGGTGGGCGTGTTTAGTCGACCCGTCAGTTTAAAAAAGAAAAAGCGATACCGTTCCGATAAATATCAATAATTTCGAACATCGCGGGGAAATTCCTTCGACTCATTTTGAAGTTTTGGGGGAAGCCGGAAGTGACGTCGATGCGGGAACGCTTCGAGAGCCAAACACGGACAAAGTGTGTTGTCATGCGTAGAAATGGTGAATTACTGAGATTAGGCACGTTAATAACGTTGTAATGAAGTCACTCCAGTATATTCATGTGTGTCAGTGCTTTCATGTCAATTCAGTGACATAAACAAATGATCGAGGTGAAGATGATGATTACATTAGGATTAAACATCGGGAGTGAGAGCTGCTGAATTTCCTCCCGTCGGATGTGATTTAAAAACAAATCGATTATTTTTGTGGTTGTAAACTCAAGTGGATGAAACTACATTTATTAGTGCTTTCATGTCAATTCGGCGAACATATGATACATTAAATGATCGTTTGTTTGAGCCGGTCTGCATTTCCTGATGAGAAAACAAACCGATGCTTTTTGTAGGTGTAGTACACCAACAACATGGATTAAACGTGTGGTTTTTTTACCACAATGTTGGGGAAATTAATGGATAAAATGCACGGATTATTATTATTATTCCCACTCCGATCGGGACACGAGGTCCACCGTTTCCCCGCAGCGAGGCTCCCCCCCCGTTGACAGTTTACGTGGGCTGTGTGCGGTGGCGGACTGGCCATCGGGACGAATCCCGATGGGCCGGTACCGAAGTGGGCCGGTCGGATAAGTCACCAGCACATCCCCCATAGGCGGCGCGTGAGGCTCAGGTTTGAGAAGGCTAAATAACTTCTTTTACCTGACGCTGCCCGCCTCCGGCGTCTACAGAGAAGAGATCACTCAGTGTGCGGAGTTTAAATCTCTCAAGTCATATTACAGGATAAAGGAAATACAGTTTAAACTGCCGTATGCAGAGAAGACGCCGACGTGTCGCACTTATCATTCATATTACATCATCAATCAGTCGATCATCGATCATATAATATCATAATATATCATATATCTCCTGCTCTGAGTCAGCTTCTCCAGCCTCATCTGGCCGTGCAACACTCACAGCGTCACAGACTGGATGCAGAAGTATTATTTAACACATTATGTTGACGAAACACTCGAGACAAATGTAATGAAAGTCAGATCCACGCGTGTCTTAGACGTGAACGCGCTCTCAGCTGGAGAGAGAAACCCTGGCTTGATTTACCGAGTTGATAACCAGCGTCGTCGGACCGCTGAGCGAGATCTCGTTTGTTAGTTAGTTTGTTACTCAAACATATCCAGGGTCTGCTGAACTGGCTTCGTAGTACAGGGCACAGGTGGCTAGCAGCGCTAATGTCAAAGACACAGACATTATACATTATATTTGTATTTTACCAGGATGCAGTGACGCAGATATTTACATATTTACATTTACTATCTACAGCACCTGCCGCCCCTGACATCCCCACTCCCCCCGTTGACAGCTGACTAGCGGTACCGAAGTGGGCCGGTCGAGAGTCCCGGGATGATTTGTAGTCCCATTCCACCACTGGCTCCATGACCATATGATCGCCCATATTGACGCACCTCATTCCTAAACTTCTAACAGATACAACATAAACCGATCCTTCAGCCTCATGAGCTCTCAGACACGTTCAACATTAACCTGTCATCGCTGTCTGAGCTTGCTGCTGTGTGCGCCGTCGTGCGTTTACATCTGACTGTATATATATAAAGGTTTACATGCAGATGCTGGGATGCTGGACGGTGCAGCTGGAGCGCTGTGCCCGCAATGACGTCACACGTAATTTGGCGGGACTTGAAGAATCCAGAGAAGATCCAGAAAATGGTCAACATTGAGATTAACGGTTATCAAAGTACAAATATCCAACATCAGTTCAGTGACGGTTTCCAAGGGGACGATATGTACTCGAAGTGATGGTTTGGATGACGGGGGAAACCGTGTCACAGGCTCTGTAACACTTCACCACAAATCACGCCCTGTGGTCTGGGCTCGTTCTGTCCCGCTGCAGCTGAATCCAGATGTAACGTAACTGGTTGTATTTCCGAACTGGTTTGTGTCTCTTTTTTATGGACTCACTTGCGCTGCTGCTGACGGAGTCACTCGCAGCAGCGTTAGCAGCGTTAGCAGCGTTAGCAGCGTTAGCAGCGTTAGCACTGGGCGGCGTTGTGGCTGCGCATATCACTGTTGCGTTGCAGGTGGAGCCTGCGCTTGCGCTCGCTTGACTGTCCTCCTCCTCATTCACTCGTTCCCTTTCGCCGGTAATGTTCTCCGCTGAACCTCTCTTCCGCATACCTCCGTTTTGAGCCACGTGCTTAGCATAATTCAGCTTTCTTTCATAGCTTGCTTGCAACGTTCTAATCTTTCGCGGGTAGTATGGTAGTCATAGCAACGCCAAAAATAAATAAAAACATTTGTTTTCGTTTCTAAATGGTGTCCATGTCGTGTGAGGCAGGTCTGCACTGAGCAGGGCAGAGGAGCTCTTTGTGAATTGGGTTTAGCGTTCTGAGAAACTGAGCAATTAAAAAACTAAATGTGTCGCAATCGAGAAAAACCGTAATATGCACTGAAGCAAAGATATTGTTCTAAACTGAATTAAAGTAAACCGGTATTATCTTGACCTGTACTGAAGTGAACATGTATGATTTGGGACTGTTTTAAGTAATCCTATATATATAAACCTTCTTACACACACTTTCCCAGACACCCTGACACACACACACACACACACACAATACACTCCCTGACCAAGATATCAACACACACACACACACACACACACACACACACAATACACTCCCTGACCAAGATATCAACACACACACACACATACACTTCCTCTTTACCAAACGCACACACATGTCCTTTTCAAGGTTCTTTTTGGGGCCAATGTTTGATACCAGTATATCTGTGTACAATGTTTGATACTAGTATATCTGTGTACAATGTGTGATACTAATATATCTGTGTACAATGTGTGATACTAGTATATCTGTGTACAATGTTTGATTGTTTGAGAAAGAATAGTTTGTGTGAAACCTTCCCTGCGAAATTAAAGGAGTAGAATCCAGTGGAAGATAAGAAGTGACTCTCCGCCCCCAAAAGGTCCATATATACTGTTGTGTATTCATGCACGGGCCCCCTGTTGCTGACTGGCCGGTCCCGATACCTGTATCGCACGGCAGTGGAGCGGGGAGCCCGGAGTGCTCCGTTACAGGGCACTCTGTATTTTCGTATTGTGTCTTTTTACCATTAAATCAGATTATTGTTAGAACTTGTATGCCGGTGTTTTGAACTCCTTCTCTTATTAATCTGACCGCTCATCTGACGGACGGCGCGGAGCAGAGCCGGGCTTTAAGCCTGCACCACTGTGTCTGCTCCTACAGCACTGACAGTAGTGATACCATGAGCTGCCACAGGGTGGAGCTGATGTACAGCTGATGATTCACTTCAAGTTCTCTCCCTTCCTCTTCTCTGTGGGGACCTCGGGACCTCCGGTGTCAGAAGTTACTTTCACTTTGCTCCCGTTGTGACGCAGCAGTTTTCCTCCCCGTTCACCTCTCGGTAAGTGACCGTTTCAGAGGGAAGTGCCTCTCCGCTGCTCTCACCTCAGACTCAGCCCTCACGTGTTCATTATAACAGTTACTTATAGTATTGATGATAACAGCTGCAGCTGCGCTAACAGCATGCTAACAACATGCTAACTCAAATCAAACTTCAGGAATAGGGTTGGGTACCGAGAACCGGTTCCGGTTCGGAACCGGTTCCAACATTTCGATTCCAACAGCATCATTTAGACATGTGAATTTCGGTTCCGCTTTTCGATGCCTGAGGAAATGTTTCTCGCCGCTCTCCGTAGCCTACTGTGTGACTGCGAAGGGGCCGGAGATGTAGCGTTGTACCCACAGTGTAGCGTTGTACCCAAAGTGTGGCGTTGTACCCAAAGTGTGGCGTTGTACCCACAGTGTAGCGTTGTACCCACAGTGTAGCGTTGTACCCATAATACAAACTGCGGTCAACTCAGCCGTCTCTCGCATCTGCTTGGTCAAATGAGCAGCGCTTTGAGTGCGCGGTTAATAGCGTCTTTACGGTAATCGCCGAGAAGTGGCGCTGACGCTAGTACAAGTGCTTGTGCTATATTTGATCAATCAATCAATTATATTTGATGAGGGATACAATGATTTTTAGCCATAAGTTCTTAATAAAATTGGTACTGTTGGACTCAGTACATGTTAGACTACTACCACAAATACAATCAAGTACTTTTACTGTGTACTTTTACTGTGTACTATTTGAGTAATACTCTGTCAAACTCCCCTCCAGAGTACAATAATGTTTTCTGCCCTTTTTGATGAGAGATACAATCATTTTTTGCAATGAGTTCTTAATAAAATCGGTTATGCTGAATTCTGTACTACTTGAACTACTACCACGAGTACAATCAAGCACTTTTACTGTGTACTTTTTGAGTAATACTTGTTTAAACTCCTGTCCTGAGTACAATAATGCATGTTTTCTGCCATCTTTGATGAGAGATAAAATGATTTCGTGCATGATGTTGCTAGTAGTCCAAGTAGTACTGAATCCAACAGTACCAATTTTATTAAGAACTTATTGCACCAAATAATTGTATCTCTCATCAAAGATGGCAGAAAACATGCATTATTGAACTCAGGACAGGAGTTTAAACGAGTATTACTCAAGAGTACACAGTAAAAGTACTTGATTGTACTTGTGGTAGTAGTCTGAGTCCAACAGTATCACTTGTATTAAGGAGGTATCGCTAAAAATCATTTTCTCTCATCAAATACAGCAGAAGTTTCATGATGTTGTTCTCAGGAGGGATGTGAGAGTATTACCCAGAACAAAGAGTAAAAGTACTTCATTGTATTGGACTGAGTCAAACAGTGTTAGTTCTTTTAAGAACTCATGGTACAAATAATTGTATCGCATGAAGCAGAAAAAACATGCATTCTTTCCCTCGTGCGTCAGCGCCGCTTCTCAGCGATTACCGTAAAGGCGCTATATGTCGCGCACTCAAAACGAAGAACTGCTCATTTGACCAAGCACATTGGAGAGACGGCCGAGTTGACCGCAGTTAGTTCAACCACAACAACCCACACATCGCGGTTGTACCGACACTTCCTACCGCGTAACCTGAGACCAGGGCGTTATAGATGTTCGCCTCGGGCGCCAGATCTGGGAGGAAACACATGTGTTGACCGTTGGGGCTCGTCCTGATGTCCGGCCTCGATGCAACAACATTCATTAAGTACGTTTCA
>CM070445.1:1459951-1502451 GCA_036324595.1 Champsocephalus gunnari
TCTAGTCATCACCATCTTGGTTTCTAGTCGTCACCATCTTGGTTTCTAGTCCTCAACATCTTGTTTTCTAGTCGTCAACATCTTGTTTTTTGGTCGTCAACATCTCGGTTTCTGGTCGTCACCATCTTGGTTTCTAGTTGTCACCATCTTGTTTTTTGGTCGTCACCATCTTGGTTTCTAGTTGTCACCCTCTCGGTTTCTAGTCGTCTCAATCTTGGTTTCTATTCGTAACCATCTTGGTTTCTAGTCGTCTCCATCTTGGTTTCTAGTAGTCACCATCTTGGTTTCTAGTCATCACCATCTTGGTTTCTAGTCGTCTCCATCTTGGTTTCTAGTCGTCACCATCTTGGTTTCTAGTCGTCTCCATCTCGGTTTCAAGTCGTAACCATCTCGATTTCTAGTCGTCTCCATCTCGGTTTCTAGTCGTCTCCATCCTGGTTTCTAGTCGTCTCCATCTTGGTTTCTATTTGTCACCATCTTGGTTTCTAGTCGTCTCCATCTTGGTTTCTAGTCGTCAACATCTTGGTTTCTAGTCGTCAACATTTATTTTTTTGTTCGTCAACATTTATTTTTTTGGTCGTCGCCATCTTGTTTTCTGGTCATCAACATCTTGGTTTATAGTAGTCACCATCTTGGTTTTTGGTCGTCACCATCTTGGTTTCTAGTCGTCACCATCTTGGTTTCTAGTCGTCACCATCTTGTTTTTTGTTCGTCACCATCTTGGTTTCTAGTCGTCACCATCTTGGTTTCTAGTCGTCAACATTTATTTTTTTGTTCGTCAAAATTAATTTTTTTGGCCGTCACCCTCCTAATTTCTATTCGTCACAATCTTGTTTTCTGGTCGTCAACATCTTGGTTTCTAGTAGTCACCATCTTGGTTTTTGGTCATCACAATCTTGGCTTCTAGTCGTCACCATCTTGGTTTCTAGTCGTCACCATCTTGTTTTTTGTTCGTCACCATCTTGGTTTCTAGTCGTCAACATCTTGTTTTCTGGTCGTCACCATCTTGGTTTCTAGTCGTCACCATCTTGGTTTCTAGTCGTCACCATCTTGGTTTCTAGTCGTCAACATCTTATTTTCTAGTCGTCACCATCTTGTTTTTTGGTCGTCACCATCTTGGTTTCTAGTCGTTACCATCTTGGTTTCCAGTCGTCACCATCTTGGTTTCTAGTCGTCACCATCTTGTTTTCTGGTTGTCACCATCTTGGTTTCCAGTCGTCACCATCTTGGTTTCTAGTCGTCACCATCTTGTTTTCTGGTCGTCACCGTCTTGTTTTCTAGTCGTCACCATCTTGGTTTCTAGACATCACCATCTTGTTTTCTAGTCGTCACCATCTTGTTTTTTGGTCGTCACCATCTTGGTTTCTAGTAGTCACCATCTTGGTTTCTAGACATCACCATCTTGGTTTCTAGTCGTCACGATTTCGTTTTTTGGTCGTCACCATCTTGGTTTCTGGTTGTCATCGTCTTGTTTTTTGGTTGTCACGATCTTGGTTTCTAGTCCAAGAGAAAGGTTTCTGTTACAACCCGGCTCGTGGGCTGTAACATAAAGCAGGGAGGCCAGACGAGAGGTACGAATAACATAGTTTATTGTTTGAACACAACAAACTAAACAGACACCAGCATCAGGTCCCCGAAACTGCCGCAGAGAAAATGCCCAGAGGAGTGAGGGAGACGTATCTGGCGGGGCTCCTCCTATAACCTTTTCCCCAGGTGTAGCTCATCAGGCAGGTCACCTCCCCGACAGGTGCGGCTCATCACCACCGGAACCTGTGAACACTCACAAAGCACACACAAATAGACGGCACCCCACATAGTGTGGAGGGGTCGTCAAAGTCACCATCTTGGTTTGTAGTCGTCACCATCTTGGTTTGTAGTTGTTACCATCTTGTTCTTTGGTAGTCACCATCTTGGTTTCCAGACATCACCATCTTGTTTTCTAGTCGTCACCATCTTGGTTTGTAGTTGTTACCATCTTGTTCTTTGGTAGTCACCATCTTGGTTTCTGGTTGTCATCGTCTTGTTTTCTGGTCGTCACCATCTTGGTTTCTAGTCGTCACCATCTTGGTTTCTGGTCGTCACGATTTAGTTTTCTAGTCCTCACCATCTTGGTTTCTAGTCGTCACCATCTTGGTTTCTAGTCGTCACCATCTTGTTTTCTGGTTCTCATCGTCTTGTTTTCTAGACGTCACCATCTTGTTTTCTGGTTGTCACCATCTTGGTTTCTAGTCGTCACCATCTTGGTTTCTTGTCGTCACAATTTCGTTTTCTGGTCGTCACCATCTTGTTTTCTGGTTGTCACCATCTTGGTTTCTAGTCGTCACCATCTTGGTTTCTATTCGTCACGATCTTTATTTCTAGTCATCACCATGTTCTTTTTTAGTCGTCACGATCTTGGTTTCTAGTCGTCACTATTTTGGTTTCTAGTCCAAGTGAAAGGTTTCTGTTACAACCCGGCTCGTGGGCTGTAACATAAAGCAGGGAGGCGAGACGAGAGGTACGAATAATATAGTTTATTGTTTGAACACAAGAAACTAAACAGACACTAGCGTCACCTCCCCGACAGGTGCGGCTCATCACCACCGGAACCTGTGAACATTCACAAAGCACACACAAATAGATGGCACCCCACGTAGTGTGGAGGGGTGGTCAAAGTCACCATCTTGGTTTGTAGTTGTCACCATCTTGGTTTCTAGACATCACCATCTTATTTTCTAATCGTCACCATCTTGTTTTTTGGTCGTCACCATCTTGGTTTCTAGTCGTCACAATTTAGTTTGTTGGTCCTCACCATCTTGGTTTCTAGTCGTCACCATCTTGGTTTCTAGTCGTCACCATCTTAGTTTCTAGTTGTCACCATCTTGTTTTTTGGTAGTCACCATCTTGGTTTCTAGTCGTCACCATCTTGGTTTCTAGTTGTCACCATCTTGTTTTTTGGTAGTCACCATCTTGGTTTCTAGTTGTCACCATCTTGGTTTGTAGTTGTCACCATCTTGTTTTTTGGTAGTCACCATCTTGGTTTCTAGACATCACCATCTTGTTTTTTCATCGTCACCATCTTGGTTTCTAGACATCACCATCTTGTTTTCTAGTCGTCACCATTTTGTTTTTTGGTCGTCACCATCTTGGTTTCTAGTCGTCACCATTTAGTTTTTTGGTCGTCACCATCTTGTTTTCTAGTCGTCACCATCTTGTTTTCTGGTCGTAACCATCTTGGTTTCTAGACCAAGATGTCTATTTTTATGTTCAATGGCATCAAAACGATAAAAACGCTACTGAAGGTTAATCCAATGTTTAATCCAATGTGTCACTTTGAAATGATTTCTGATAATCCATCATCACATTTATGGCAATTTCAGTTTTCAGTTTTCAGAGTGTAACGTAGCTTTACATTTGGGCAAACTTTATGCGCATCACTCTCACTCCTCATGGTGTACGTGTATGTGGATTTAGGATCAGCCCCTCGATTCTATTGGCTCTAACGGTTAAAAAGAGGTGTCAATCATCAAAATTGACCAATGGGTTCCAGAGAAACGGCAAATCCACCCAAATGACCCCAGAGGTGTTCTTTTTTTTCTAAACCTCTCTAAAAAGGTCAAATGTCGCTTGTTTTGCATCAATCTTGATACAGGGTACTTATGTGTTATAGTTTGGATAAAGCTTTTAGTCTATTGAAGGCTGGTTTTCACTATAGGTAATGGTTTATTTTTGGACGGACACTATCATTAAAATGTTTTTACTATGTTCAATCTGAATTTACTTTAAAATAAAAAACATCTATATTGATTCTGACTCTTCTACATCCAACTCACAGGTTTATCATTGCTTTGAGAAAAAGATTATTAATGTAACCCTTTTAGAAGATATGCTAACTTGTTCTGGGAATGTCATTTTGGAGCCTGAGACCTGAAAAACAGGCTTGGGGCTTTAGAGGTTTAAATAAAAAAAGCGGACTAAATGTTCCCTATCTGTAGATATTCACTTTGAATGATGGAGCACACTTTGATCATTTATCGCTTCTTTTTTCCTGACACAACCACTGATCTTCACTTCAGAAGCAAACACACTTTGACACATCTTACTGTTTCTTTATAAGGCCATACATTATGGGATTGAAGAGAGGTGGGCATGTAAGGAAGTTATATATTTGTTTTAATAGACTCAACATGTTGGGCCTGTAATATTTTACAATTCTTCAAATAAGTTGATGAGGGACGCGTGGTGAGGTGTGCAGCTTTCTGTGTGCTCTGCTTACGACCAGAGAAACACACTCTGAGGATCCTCGTGTACGAGGAGAGGATAGAATTAGAGGACAAAAGAATAACCATTGAGGCAAGCATTTTTTATTCCTCTTCTGACTCGAACTGAACCATCCTGTTACATGTTATTCCCAACACAGGCTAGCAGCAGATTCTTACACAGGATGTATATTTGGGACACATTACATGTTAGAGAATACGAAGGTGAACATATTGTCAACATATTGGGAACATAGTTGATATGAAGCTGCTCTGTGTCTGATCACAGCGAGGAGCTTCATTCAGCTTTAACTTCAGTTTCACTCCTAACGTCCGGACGCATGGACCTTTCAGGGTTCTCCTAAAATCACTGAGGCTGATATGAGAAGTGAAAAGCAAGAGAAGAAACAGAAAGAGAGAGCAGCATCAAGCTCAGCACATGTACAGCTGCACGTTTCATTTCCTTCCTCTGCACACAGTGAACGAGACACGTCATTAGAGTTAATACTGCTGAAGTCAGGGTCCTTTCATTCTCTGTCTCTGCAATCTCTTGATGACCTACACTTCACCGTACAACAGGCGCTTACATATGATGCGGATTTTAGACATCTTCAGCCCGTACAGGACTGGGGTAAAGAGAGGCTGGCATGTTAGAAAGTACAGGGATAATAAAATGCGCAGCATGTTGGGAACACTGCTCATATCAAACCTGCTCTGTAATATCTGGAAAAAACCTCCAAAGGAGAAGTTAAGCAAGGAAGCGAGGTGAGGTGTGCAGGTACTGAGAGCTTTCTGTCTGGTCTGTTTGGAGCCAGAGAAACACACTCTGAGGATCCTCATGTACGTGTAGAGGATTAAAAGCAGAGGAATGATGATGGAGATGACCGTGTAAAAGAGCCCATAAATGTTATTGACCCTGGTGTCAGAGCAGGCCAGCTTAACAATGGAGTAATTCCCACAGTACACTTTGTTAATGATGTTCCCACACAGCGTTAAAGACACACTTAAGGATATCAGAACAACAATTGCAAGAAAAGGGAACATCCATGACACTGCAATAAGAACATAAGCTTTGTTAGAAGTCATATATGTGTTATATTGCAGAGGATAACAGATAGCAAGATATCTGTCATATGACATGACGGCTAAATTAGTAAATTCAACACTTCCATATGTAAACAAGCAGAAAACCTGCAGGAAGCAGAGCGGAGCAGAAACAGTGTGGATGTCAGAGAGGACATGAACCAGAAGGAATGGAAACAACCCTGTACTACCATACAGTTCATTTACAAACAGACTGCACAGAAAAAGGTACATAGGTTCATGTAAGCTCCTGTTCACACAGATAACCACAATCAGCAACACGTTGGCACCTAAAATACAAATATACAAAGCAAGAATGATCAGGAAATAAAGGTATTTAAAAAAACCTGTGTCAGAGTATGCAGTCAGTATAAAATATGAAATGTGCGTAGAGTTCACCATGATCCTCCTGTGGGTCTTCAAGCATCACAACACGAGCAGTGCATTACCTGGATGTACATGTCACTTTAAACATGGCAATAACAGTGAACACATGTTCTTCATCATGAGAACACATAAGACAGATGATCCAAACTGAGCGTCCTATATCAATGTGTATAATACAGAGATCCAGAGTGTGTGAGGTGCTGCTCTCCTCACTGAGCTGAAACTCTGAGCTGCTGCTTTTACCTTCTGTCTGCAGCTCACTGACGTCATCCTTCAGGGATCCTCCTTCTGTAACTCAGGGTTTCACAACCAGATGCAGACGTGCTCCATTAAATCCGTCAATCCACGTTATTTTAATGTCACCCAGCGACATATAGGCCTGTCCTTAAAGAATGAAGACAATTCTCTGTTTGGTGCAGATGGCATCTTGGTTTCTGGTCGTCACCATCTTGGTTTCTGATCGTCACCATCTTGGTTTCTTTTCGTCACCATCTTGTTTCTAGTCGTCACCATCTTGGTTTCTAGTCGTCACCATCTTGGTTTCTGGTCGTCACCATCTTGGTTTCTGGTCGTCACCATCTTGGTTTCTAGTTGTCACCATCTTGGTTTCTGGTCGTCACCATTTTGGTTTCTAGTCGTCACCATCTTGGTTTCTAGTCGTCAACATCTTTGTTTCTAGTCGTCACCATCTTGGTTTCTAGTCGTCACCATCTTGGTTTCTAGTCGTCAACATCTTGTTTTCTGGTCGTCACCATCTTGGTTTCTAGTAGTCACCATCTTGGTTTCTGGTCGTCACCATCTTGGTTTCTAGTCGTCACCATCTTGGTTTCTAGTCGTCTCCATCTTGGTGTCTAGTCGTCACTATCTTGGTTTCTAGTCGTCTCCATCTCGGTTTCTAGTCGTAACCATCTTGGTTTCAAGTCGTCACCATCTTGGTTTCAAGTCGTCACCATCTTGGTTTCAAGTCGTCAACATCTTGGTTTCTAGTCGTCAACATTTATTTTTTTGTTCGTCAACATTTATTTTTTGGTCGTCACCCTCCTGGTTTCTAGTCGTCACCATCTTGGTTTCTGGTCGTCACCATCTTGGTTTCTAGTCGTCACCCTCCTGGTTTCTAGTCGTCACCATCTTGGTTTCTGGTCGTCACCATCTTGGTTTCTAGTCGTCACCATCTTGGTTTCTGGTCGTCACCATCTTGGTTTCTAGTCGTCACCATCTTGGTTTCTAGTCGTCTCAATCTCAGTTTCTAGTCGTAACCATCTTGGTTTCTAGTCGTCACCATCTTGGTTACTAGTCGTCTCAATCTTGGTTTCTGGTCGTCACCATCTTGGTTTCTAGTCGTGAACATCTTGATTTCTAGTCGTCTCAATCTTGGTTTCTGGTCGTCACCATCTTGGTTTCTAGTCGTCTCAATCTTGGTTTCTAGTCGTAACAATATTGGTTTTTTAGTCGTCACCATCTTGGTTTCTGGTCGTCACCATCTTGGTTTCTCGTTGTCACCATCTTATTTTTTGGTCGTCACCATCTTGTTTTCTGGTCGTCACCATCTTGGTTTCTAGTCGTCTCCATCTTATTTTTTGGTCGTCACCATCTTGTTTTCTGGTCGTCACCATCTTGGTTTCTAGTCGTCAACATTTTGTTTTCTAGTCGTCACAATCTTGTTTTTTGGTCGTCACCATCTTGGTTTCTAGTCGTCTCCATCTTGGTTTCTAGTCGTCACCATCTTGATTTCTAGTCGTGTCCATCTTGGTTTCTAGTCGTCACCATCTTGGTTTCTAGTCGTCACCATCTTGGTTTCTAGTCGTCAACATCTTGTTTTCTGGTCGTCACCATCTTGGTTTCTAGTAGTCACCATCTTGGTTTCTGGTCGTCCCCATCTTGGTTTCTAGTTGTCACCATCTTGTTTTTTGGTCGTCACCATCTTGTTTTCTGGTCGTCACCATCTTGGTTTCTAGTCGTCTCCATCTTGGTTTCTAGTCGTCACCATCTTGGTTTCTAGTCCTGTCCATCTTGGTTTCTAGTCGTAACCATCTTGGTTTCTATTCGTCACCATCTTGGTTTCTAGTTGTCACCATCTTGTTTTTTGGTCGTCACCATCTTGGTTTCAAGTCGTCACCATCTTGGTTTCAAGTCGTCAACATCTTGGTTTCTAGTCGTCAACATTTATTTTTTTGTTCGTCAACATTTATTTTTTCGGTCGTCACCCTCCTAGTTTCTAGTAGTCACCATCTTGGTTTCTAGTCGTCACCATCTTGTTTTCTAGACGTCACCATCTGGTTTTCTAGTCGTCAACATCTTGTTTTTTGGTCGTCACCATCTTGGTTTCTAGTCGTCTCCATCTTGGTTTCTAGTCGTCACCATCTTGGTTTCTAGTCGTGTCCATCTTGCTTTCTAGTCGTAACCATCTTGGTTTCTAGTCGTCACCATCTTTGTTTCTAGTCGTCTCCATCTTGGTGTCTAGTCGTCACTATCTTGGTTTCTAGTCGTCTCCATCTCGGTTTCTAGTCGTAACCATCTTGGTTTCAAGTCGTCACCATCTTGGTTTCTAGTCGTCTCCATCTTGGTTTCTAGTCGTCACCATCTTGGTTTCTAGTCGTCAACATTAATTTTTTATTCGTCAACATTTATTTTTTTGGTCGTCACCCTCCTAGTTTCTATTCGTCACCATCTTGTTTTCTGGGTGTCAACATCTTGGTTTCTAGTAGTCACCATCTTGGTTTTTGGTCGTCACCATCTTGGTTTCTAGTCATCACCATCTTGGTTTCTAGTCGTCACCATCTTGTTTTCTAGACGTCACCATCTGGTTTTCTAGTCGTCAACATCTTGTTTTTTGGTCGTCACCATCTTGGTTTCTAGTCGTCTCCATCTTGGTTTCTAGTCGTCACCATCTTGGTTTCTAGTCGTGTCCATCTTGCTTTCTAGTCGTAACCATCTTGGTTTCTAGTCGTCACCATCTTTGTTTCTAGTCGTCTCAATCTTGGTTTCTAGTCGTAACCATCTTGGTTTCTATTCGTCACCATCTTGGTTTCTAGTTGTCAACATCTTGGTTTTTGGTCGTCACCATCTTGGTTTCTAGTCGTCACCATCTCGGTTTCTAGTCGTCTCAATCTTGGTTTCTAGTCGTCACCATCTTGGTTTCTAGTAGTCACCATCTTGTTTTTTGGTCGTCACCATCTTGTTTTCTTGTCATCACCATCTTGGTTTCTAGTCGTCTCCATCTTGGTTTCTAGTCGTCACCATCTTGGTTTCTAGTAGTCACCATCTTGGTTTCTGGTCGTCACCATCTTGGTTTCTAGTCGTCACCATCTTGGTTTCTAGTCGTCTCCATCTTGGTGTCTAGTCGTCACTATCTTGGTTTCTAGTCGTCTCCATCTCGGTTTCTAGTCGTAACCATCTTGGTTTCAAGTCGTCACCATCTTGGTTTCAAGTCGTCACCATCTTGGTTTCAAGTCGTCAACATCTTGGTTTCTAGTCGTCAACATTTATTTTTTTGTTCGTCAACATTTATTTTTTCGGTCGTCACCCTCCTAGTTTCTATTCGTCACCATCTTGGTTTCTAGTAGTCACCATCTTGGTTTCTAGTCGTCACCATCTTGTTTTCTAGACGTCACCATCTGGTTTTCTAGTCGTCAACATCTTGTTTTTTGGTCGTCACCATCTTGGTTTCTAGTCGTCTCCATCTTGGTTTCTAGTCGTCACCATCTTGGTTTCTAGTCGTGTCCATCTTGCTTTCTAGTCGTAACCATCTTGGTTTCTAGTCGTCACCATCTTTGTTTCTAGTCGTCTCCATCTTGGTGTCTAGTCGTCACTATCTTGGTTTCTAGTCGTCTCCATCTCGGTTTCTAGTCGTAACCATCTTGGTTTCAAGTCGTCACCATCTTGGTTTCTAGTCGTCTCCATCTTGGTTTCTAGTCGTCTCCATCTCGGTTTCTAGTCGTCAACATTAATTTTTTATTCGTCAACATTTATTTTTTTGGTCGTCACCCTCCTAGTTTCTATTCGTCACCATCTTGTTTTCTGGGTGTCAACATCTTGGTTTCTAGTAGTCACCATCTTGGTTTTTGGTCGTCACCATCTTGGTTTCTAGTCATCACCATCTTGGTTTCTAGTCGTCACCATCTTGTTTTCTAGACGTCACCATCTGGTTTTCTAGTCGTCAACATCTTGTTTTTTGGTCGTCACCATCTTGGTTTCTAGTCGTCTCCATCTTGGTTTCTATTCGTCACCATCTCGGTTTCAAGTCGTAACCATCTTGAATTCTAGTCGTCTCCATCTTGGTTTCTAGTCGTCTCCATCTTGGTTTCTAGTCTTCTCCATCTCGGTTTCTATTCGTCACCATCTTGTTTTCTGGTCGTCAACATCTTGGTTTCTAGTAGTCACCATTTTGGTTTTTGGTCGTCAACATCTTGTTTTTTGGTCGTCACCATCTTGGTTTCTGGTCGTCACCATCTTGGTTTCTAGTCGTCACCATCTTGTTTTCTAGTCGTCAACATCTTGTTTTTTGGTCGTCACCATCTTGGTTTCTGGTCGTCCCCATCTTGGTTTCTAGTTGTCACCATCTTGTTTTTTGGTCGTCACCATCTTGTTTTCTAGTCGTCTCCATCTTGGTTTCTAGTCGTCACCATCTTGGTTTCTAGTCGTGTCCATCTTGGTTTCTAGTCGTAACCATCTTGGTTTCTATTCGTCACCATCTTGGTTTCTAGTTGTCACCATCTTGTTTTTTGGTCGTCACCATCTTGTTTTCTGGTCATCACCATCTTGGTTTCTAGTCGTCTCCATCTTGGTTTCTAGTCGTCAACATCTTGGTTTCTAGTCGTCTCCATCTTGGTTTCTAGTCGTCACCATCTTGGTTTCTAGTAGTCAACATTAATTTTTTGTTCGTCAACATTTATTTTTTTGGTCGTCACCCTCCTAGTTTCTATTCGTCACCATCTTGTTTTCTGGGCGTCAACATCTTGGTTTCTAGTCGTCACCATCTCGGTTTCTAGTCGTCTCAATCTTGGTTTCTAGTCGTCTCCATCTCGGTTTCAAGTCGTAACCATCTTGATTTCTAGTCGTCTCCATCTTGGTTTCTAGTCGTCTCCATCTTGGTTTCTAGTCTTCTCCATCTTGGTTTCTATTCGTCACCATCTTGTTTTCTGGTCGTCAACATCTTGGTTTCTAGTAGTCACCAACATGGTTTTTGGTCGTCACCATCTTGGTTTCTGGTCCTCACCATCTTGGTTTCTAGTCGTCACCATCTTGGTTTCTAGTCGTCTCCATCTTGGTTTCTAGTCGTCACCATCTTGGTTTCTGGTCGTCACCATCTTGTTTTCTAGTCGTCAACATCTTGGTTTCTAGTCGTCAACATTTATTTTTTGTTCGTCAACATTTATTCTTTTGGTCGTCACCCTCCTAGTTTCTAGTCGTCACCATCTTGTTTTCTGGTCGTCACCATCTTGTTTCTAGTCCTCACCATCTTGGTTTTTGGTCGTCTCCATCTTGGTTTCTGGTCGTCACCATCTTGGTTTTTGGTCTTCTCCATCTTGGTTTCTAGTCGTCAACATCTTGGTTTCTGGTCGTCACCATCTTGTTTTCTAGTCATCAACATCTTGGTTTCTAGTCGTCAGCATCTCAGTTTCTAGTCATCTCAATCTTGGTTTCTATTCGTAACCATCTTGGTTTCTAGTCGTTACCATCTTGGTTTCTAGTCGTCAACATTTATTTTTTTGTTCTTCAACATTTATTTTTTTGGTCGTCACCCTCCTAGTTTCTATTCGTCACATTCTTGGTTTCTAGTCATCACCATCTTGGTTTCTAGTCGTCAGCATCTTGTTTTCTAGTCGTCACCATCTTGGTTTCTAGTCCTCAATATCTTGTTTTCTAGTCGTCAACATCTTGTTTTTTGGTCGTCACCATCTTGGTTTCTGGTCGTCACCATCTTGGTTTCTAGTTGTCACCGTCTCGTTTTTTGGTCGTCACCATCTTGGTTTCTAGTCGTCACCCTCTCGGTTTCTAGTCGTCTCAATCTTGGTTTCTATTCGTAACCATCTTGGTTTCTAGTCGTCTCCATCTTGGTTTCTAGTTGTCACCATCTTGGTTTCTAGTCGTCTCCATCTCGGTTTCAAGTCGTAACCATCTTGATTTCTAGTCGTCTCCATCTTGGTTTCTAGTCGTCTCCATCCTGGTTTCTAGTCATCTCCATCTTGGTTTCTATTCGTCACCATCTTGGTTTCTAGTCGTCAACATCTTGGTTTCTAGTCGTCAACATTTATTTTTTTGTTCGTCAACATTTATTTTTTTGGTCGTCACCATCTTGTTTTCTGGTTATCAACATCTTGGTTTCTAGTAGTCAGCATCTTGGTTTTTGGTCGTCACCATCTTGTTTTCTGGTCATCAACATCTTGGTTTATAGTAGTCACCATCTTGGTTTTTGGTCGTCACCATCTTGGTTTCTAGTCGTCACCATCTTGGTTTCTAGTCGTCACCATCTTGTTTTTTGGTCGTCACCATCTTGGTTTCTAGTCGTCACCATCTTGGTTTCTAGTCGTTACCATCTTGGTTTCTAGTCGTCAACATTTATTTTTTTGTTCGTCAAAATTTATATTTTTGGCCGTCACCCTCCTAGTTTCTATTCGTCACCATCTTGTTTTCTGGTCGTCACCATCTTGGTTTCTATTCGTCACCATCTTGGTTTCTAGTCGTCACATTCTTGGTTTTTGGTCGTCTCCATCTTGGTTTCTAGTCGTCAAAATCTTGGTTTCTGGTCGTCACCATCTTGTTTTCTAGTCGTCAACATCTTGGTTTCTAGTCGTCACCATCTCAGTTTCTACTAATCTCAATCTTGGTTTCTATTCGTAACCATCTTGGTTTCTATTCGTCAACATTTATTTTTTTGTTTGTCAACATTTATTTTTTGGGTCGTCACCCTCCTCGTTTCTATTCGTCACCATCTTGTTTTCTGGTCGTCAACATCTTGGTTTCTAGTAGTCACCATCTTGGTTTTTGGTCGTCACCATCTTGGTTTCTAGTCATCACCATCTTGGTTTCTAGTCGTCACCATCTTGGTTTCTAGTCCTCAACATCTTGTTTTCTGGTCGTCAACATCTTGTTTTCTAGTCGTCAACATCTTGTTTTTTGGTCGTCAACATCTTGGTTTCTGGTCGTCACCATCTTGGTTTCTAGTTGTCACCATCTTGTTTTTTGGTCGTCACCATCTTGGTTTCTAGTTGTCACCCTCTCGGTTTCTAGTCGTCTCAATCTTGGTTTCTATTCGTAACCATCTTGGTTTCTAGTCGTCTCCATCTTGGTTTCTAGTCGTCACCATCTTGGTTTCTAGTCATCACCATCTTGGTTTCTAGTCGTCTCCATCTTGGTTTCTAGTCGTCACCATCTTGGTTTCTAGTCGTCTCCATCTCGGTTTCAAGTCGTAACCATCTCGATTTCTAGTCGTCTCCATCTTGGTTTCTAGTCGTCTCCATCCTGGTTTCTAGTCGTCTCCATCTTGGTTTCTATTTGTCACCATCTTGGTTTCTAGTCGTCTCCATCTTGGTTTCTAGTCGTCAACATCTTGGTTTCTAGTCGTCAACATTTATTTTTTTGTTCGTCAACATTTATTTTTTTGGTCGTCACCATCTTGTTTTCTGGTCATCAACATCTTGGTTTATAGTAGTCACCATCTTGGTTTTTGGTCGTCACCATCTTGGTTTCTAGTCGTCACCATCTTGGTTTCTAGTCGTCACCATCTTGTTTTTTGGTCGTCACCATCTTGGTTTCTAGTCGTCACCATCTTGGTTTCTAGTCGTTACCATCTTGGTTTCTAGTCGTCAACATTTATTTTTTTGTTCGTCAAAATAAAAAAATTTGGCCGTCACCCTCCTAGTTTTTATTCGTCACAATCTTGTTTTCTGGTCGTCAACATCTTGGTTTCTAGTCGTCACCATCTTGGTTTCTAGTCGTCAACATCTTGTTTTCTAGTCGTCACCATCTTGTTTTTTGGTCGTCACCATCTTGGTTTCTAGTCGTTACCATCTTGGTTTCCAGTCGTCACCATCTTGGTTTCTAGTCGTCACCATCTTGTTTTCTGGTTGTCACCATCTTGGTTTCCAGTCGTCACCATCTTGGTTTCTAGTCGTCACCATCTTGTTTTCTGGTCGTCACCGTCTTGTTTTCTAGTCGTCACCATCTTGGTTTCTAGACATCACCATCTTGTTTTCTAGTCGTCACCATCTTGTTTTTTGGTTGTCACCATCTTGGTTTCTGGTTGTCACCATCTTGTTTTCTGGTCGTCACCGTCTTGTTTTCTAGTCGTCACCATCTTGGTTTCTAGACATCACCATCTTGGTTTCTAGTCGTCACGATTTCGTTTTTTGGTCGTCACCATCTTGGTTTCTGGTTGTCATCGTCTTGTTTTTTGGTTTTCACGATCTTGGTTTCTAGTCCAAGAGAAAGGTTTCTGTTACAACCCGGCTCGTGGGCTGTAACATAAAGCAGGGAGGCGAGACGAGAGGTACGAATAACATAGTTTATTGTTTGAACACAACAAACTAAACAGACACCAGCATCAGGTCCCCGAAACTGCCGCAGAGAAAATGCCCAGAGGAGTGAGAGAGACGTATCTGGCGGTGCTCCTCCTATAACCTTTTCCCCAGGTGTAGCTCATCAGGCAGGTCACCTCCCCGACAGGTGCGGCTCATCACCACCGGAACCTGTGAACACTCACAAAGCACACACAAATAGACGGCACCCCACATAGTGTGGAGGGGTCGTCAAAGTCACCATCTTGGTTTGTAGTCGTCACCATCTTGGTTTGTAGTTGTTACCATCTTGTTCTTTGGTAGTCACCATCTTGGTTTCTAGACATCACCATCTTGTTTTCTAGTCGTCACCATCTTGGTTTGTAGTTGTTACCATCTTGTTCTTTGGTAGTCACCATCTTGGTTTCTGGTTGTCATCGTCTTGTTTTCTGGTCGTCACCATCTTGGTTTCTAGTCTTCACCATCTTGGTTTCTGGTCGTCACGATTTAGTTTTCTAGTCCTCACCATCTTGGTTTCTAGTCGTCACCATCTTGGTTTCTAGTCGTCACCATCTTGTTTTCTGGTTCTCATCGTCTTGTTTTCTAGTCGTCACCATCTTGTTTTCTGGTTGTCACCATCTTGGTTTCTAGTCGTCACCATCTTGGTTTCTAGTCGTCACCATCTTGTTTTTTGGTCGTCACCATCTTGGTTTCTTGTCGTCACAATTTAGTTTTTTGGTCGTCACCATCTTGGTTTCTTGTCGTCACAATTTAGTTTTCTGGTCGTCACCATCTTGGTTTCTATTCGTCACGATCTTTATTTCTAGTCATCACCATGTTCTTTTTTAGTCGTCACGATCTTGGTTTCTAGTCGTCACTATTTTGGTTTCTAGTCCAAGTGAAAGGTTTCTGTTACAACCCGGCTCGTGGGCTGTAACATAAAGCAGGGAGGCGAGACGAGAGGTACGAATAATATAGTTTATTGTTTGAACACAAGAAACTAAACAGACACTAGCGTCACCTCCCCGACAGGTGCGGCTCATCACCACCGGAACCTGTGAACATTCACAAAGCACACACAAATAGATGGCACCCCACGTAGTGTGGAGGGGTGGTCAAAGTCACCATCTTGGTTTGTAGTTGTCACCATCTTGGTTTCTAGACATCACCATCTTATTTTCTAATCGTCACCATCTTGTTTTTTGGTCGTCACTATCTTGGTTTCTAGTCGTCACAATTTAGTTTGTTGGTCCTCACCATCTTGGTTTCTAGTTGTCACCATCTTGGTTTCTAGTCGTCACCATCTTAGTTTCTAGTTGTCACCATCTTGTTTTTTGGTAGTCACCATCTTGGTTTCTAGTCGTCACCATCTTGGTTTCTAGTTGTCACCATCTTGTTTTTTGGTAGTCACCATCTTGGTTTCTAGTTGTCACCATCTTGGTTTGTAGTTGTCACCATCTTGTTTTTTGGTAGTCACCATCTTGGTTTCTAGACATCACCATCTTGTTTTTTCATCGTCACCATCTTGGTTTCTAGACATCACCATCTTGTTTTCTAGTCGTCACCATTTAGTTTTTTGGTCGTCACCATCTTGTTTTCTAGTCGTCACCATCTTGTTTTCTGGTTGTGACCATCTTGTTTTTTGGTAGTCACCATCTTGGTTTCTAGACATCACCATCTTGTTTTTTCATCGTCACCATCTTGGTTTCTAGACATCACCATCTTGTTTTCTAGTCGTCACCATTTAGTTTTTTGGTCGTCACCATCTTGTTTTCTAGTCGTCACCATCTTGTTTTCTGGTTGTGACCATCTTGTTTTCTAGTCGTCACCATCTTGTTTTCTGGTCGTAACCATCTTGGTTTCTAGACCAAGATGTCTATTTTTATGTTCAATGGCATCAAAACGATAAAAACGCTACTGAAGGTTAATCCAATGTTTAATCCAATGTGTGTGTGTCACTTTGAAATGATTTCTGATAATCCATCATCACATTTATGGCAATTTCAGTTTTCAGTTTTCAGAGTGTAACGTAGTGTTCTTTTTTTTCTAAACCTCTCTAGAAAGGTCAAATGTCGCTTGTTTTGCATCAATCTTGATACAGGGTACTTATATGTTATAGTTTGGATAAAGCTTTTAGTCTATTGAAGGCTGGTTTTCACTATAGGTAATGGTTTATTTTTGGACGGACACTATCATTAAAATGTTTTTACTGTGTTCAATCTGAATTTACTTTAAAATAAAAAACATCTATATTGATTCTGACTCTTCTGCATCCAACTCACAGGTTTATCATTGCTTTGAGAAAAAGATTATTAATGTAACCCTTTTAGAAGATATGCTCATTTGTTCTGGGAATGTCATTTTGGAGCCTGAGACCTAAAAAACAGGCTTGGGGCTTTAGAGGTTTAAATAAAAAAAGCGGACTAAATGTTCCCTATCTGTAGATATTCACTTTGAATGATGGAGCACACTTTGATCATTTATCGCTTATTTTTTCCTGACACAACCACTGATCTTCACTTCAGAAGCAAACACACTTTGACACATCTTACTGTTTCTTTATAAGGCCATACATTATGGGATTGAAGAGAGGTGGGCATGTAAGGAAGTTATATATTTGTTTTAATAGACTCAACATGTTGGGCCTGTAATATTTTACAATTCTTCAAATAAGTTGATGAGGGACGCGTGGTGAGGTGTGCAGCTTTCTGTGTGCTCTGCTTACGACCAGATAAACACACTCTGAGGATCCTCGTGTACGAGGAGAGGATAGAATTAGAGGACAAAAGAATAACCATTGAGGCAAGCATTTTTTATTCCTCTTCTGACTCGAACTGAACCATCCTGTTACATGTTATTCCCAACACAGGCTAGCAGCAGATTCTTACACAGGATGTATATTTGGGACACATTACATGTTAGAGAATACGAAGGTGAACATATTGTCAACATATTGGGAACATAGTTGATATGAAGCTGCTCTGTGTCTGATCACAGCGAGGAGCTTCATTCAGCTTTAACTTCAGTTTCACTCCTATCGTCCGGACGCATGGACCTTTCAGGGTTCTCCTAAAATCACTGAGGCTGATATGAGAAGTGAAAAGTAAGAGAAGAAACAGAAAGAGAGAGCAGCATCAAGCTCAGCACATGTACAGCTGCATGTTTCATTTCCTTCCTCTGCACACAGTGAACAAGACACGTCATTAGAGTTAATACTGCTGAAGTCAGGGTCCTTTCATTCTCTGTCTCTGCAATCTCTTGATGACCTACACTTCACCGTACAACAGGCGCTTACATATGATGCGGATTTTAGACATCTTCAGCCCGTACAGGACTGGGGTAAAGAGAGGCTGGCATGTTAGAAAGTACAGGGATAATAAAATGCGCAGCATGTTGGGAACACCGCTCATATCAAACCTGCTCTGTAATACTTCAAACAAGACTCCAAAAGAGAAATTGATGAGGGAAGCGAGGTGAGGTGTGCAGGTACTGAGAGCTTTCTGTCTGGTCTGTTTGGAGCCAGAGAAACACACTCTGAGGATCCTCATGTACGAGATCAAAGTGAGAGAAACAGGAAACATGATTAAGAAAAAAGTAATAAAGATTCCATACACATTATTGACTGTAGTGTCATGGCAGGCCAGCTTAACAATGGAAAAGTTATCACAGTAAACTTTGTTAATGATGTTCCCACACAGCTGCAGAGAAAGAGTCAGAGACACCATAATCCAAATGGCAATAAACGGATATAACCATGACACTGCAATAAACATGGAAACCCTGTTAGAAGTCATACGTGAGTTATATTGCAGAGGATAACAGATAGCAAGATATCTGTCATAAGACATGACGGCTAAATTAGTAAAATCCACACAAAGATATGTATACACAGAATAAATCTGCAGGAAGCAGAGCGGAGCAGAGACAGTGTGGATGTCAGAGAGGACCTGAACCAGAAGGAATGGAAACAACCCTGTACTACCACACAGTTCATTTACAAACAGGCTGCACAGGAAGAGGTACATAGGTTCATGTAAGCTCCTGTTCACACAGATAACCACAATCAGCAACACGTTGGCACCTATGATACACACATATAAACACATGACAATCATGAAGAACACGTATTTAAAAAACCCTGTGTCGAAGTAGACACTTAGAGTGAAATATGAAACGTGAGTAAAGTTCACCATGATCCTCCTGTGGGTAAAGATAAAAAACATTTAACACAAAGTATAATTAAAGAAACATAATAACAGACAACGGGAGGTGAGCTCTCAGTGAACGAGGCACGTCATTAGAGTTAATACTGCTGAAGTCAGGGTCCTTTCATTCTCTGTCTCTGCAATCTCTTGATGACCTACACTTCACCGTACAACAGGCGCTTACATATGATGCGGATTTTAGACATCTTCAGCCCGTACAGGACTGGGGTAAAGAGAGGCTGGCATGTTAGAAAGTACAGGGATAATAAAATGCGCAGCATGTTGGGAACACTGCTCATATCAAACCTGCTCTGTAATATCTGGAAAAAACCTCCAAAGGAGAAGTTGAGCAAGGAAGCGAGGTGAGGTGTGCAGGTGCTGAGAGCTTTCTGTCTGGTCTGTTTGGAGCCAGAGAAACACACTCTGAGGATCCTCATGTACGTGTACAGGATTAAAAGCAGAGGAATGATGATGGAGATGACCGTGTAAAAGAGCCCATAAATGTTATTGACCCTGGTGTCAGAGCAGGCCAGCTTAACAATGGAGTAATTCCCACAGTACACTTTGTTAATGATGTTCCCACACAGCGTTAAAGACACACTTAAGGATATCAGAACAACAATTGCAAGAAAAGGGAACATCCATGACACTGCAATAAGAACATAAGCTTTGTTAGAAGTCATATATGTGTTATATTGCAGAGGATAACAGATAGCAAGATATCTGTCATAAGACATGACGGCTAAATTCAAAAATTCCACACAAACATATGTATACACAGAGAAAACCTGCAGGAAGCAGAGCGGAGCAGAGACAGTGTGGATGTCAGAGAGGACCTGAACCAGAAGGAATGGAAACAACCCTGTACTACCATACAGTTCATTTACAAACAGGCTGCACATAAAGAGGTACATGGGTTCATGTAAGCTCCTGTTCACACAGATAACCACAATCAGCAACACGTTGGCACCTAAAATACAAACATACAAAGCAAGAATGATCAGGAAATAAAGGTATTTCAAAACCCCTGTGTCAGAGTATGCAGTCAGTATAAAATAGGAAGCTTCCGTAGAGTTAACCATGATCCTCCTGTTGTTAAAGATTTAGAACTTTGTGTTAAAGATTAGCACAGATACAGCATTATTCAACAATTATACATCAGCAACAGAAACCTGTGTCAAATGTGAAACAAATGTCAGACAACAGTTGTGTTTCACCTGCTACTCCTGAGCTGGAGTCACGGCCAGAGCTCATGACAGGGACCTTTACTATCTGACGATATGTGGAGGGGGGGGACACAGTGTGGGAGGGGTTTTACTGGGCAGATCTCAAAGAACAAACTGTTTTCTAATAATTACTGACTGATGTGAAAACCTCAACCTCATTGACGCTGATAAACACTCCTTTGGGGGGCAAGTTCCCAGACCCATAGATCAGTGAGGGGTCCCTACATTGACTCGTTTTTCTTTTGGGCACCGTTTGAAAGAAAGCAAGGTTAAAGCATCTTCCGTTGCAAAAATACAGATTTTCAAAGTTTGGGCTTTTTTAAAGGCCTTTTTGCACAAATCCACCAGAAGGCCCCCTCTGTGAAGAGTTTCCACTGAACTCCCTCTACAGTGTAAATAGCTCAAAGAGCCCTATGGCTAATTTATTGATCAGAATGAAGCATCCTGAAGATACTTTCCCACCTTTCACTCCGGGGGAAGGGTGGGGGTCAGGCTGGGATTGACCCAGGAAAGGGCACTCTAAGTCGGATGTCAGGAATGGCTCAATGACCCCCTTTCCTGGAAGGCTTGACTGAACGTAAGACAAATGGACAGAGTTCTGAAACTTGGAGATGTTGGTCTCTGGGGGCCCAGGAACGTGTCCTGTAATTTTCGGCCTCATGGGGCATGCACCTTGAAGACACAGCCCCTGTACACGCTGAGGACCTGAGGTCCTGCAGTCAGTATGTCCAATTGAAAAAGCGTTTCACTTTAAGAAAATTCAGAAGACCAGTAGGAAGGTGGTCAGGAAAAAGTGCTCAAAGCCAGCTGATGGGCCTGGCTCAGTCACCCCCTTTCTGGAGGTCTTGACTTAACATGAGAGGCCCAGCCCAACCATGCCCCAGAAAGACAGAGAACCCCAGAGCAATCAAGCCCCTGGAGCCTCCTGGACCCCCTTTCCACCAGCCAGACATGCCGACCCACTCTTAGGGTGTTTCTCAATTGCGAGTAAAGCTGCTGCAGAGTCACTATTTCAAGCATACTACGTCATTGAGTCCCGCCAAAGTACTGTTCGAATGTCCAGCATACTTGGAATTCTACCGAGCCCGGCGTACTTCGTTTGGAGAAATTTCGTGGCTGCACATGTGTAGACTCCGCGGTCTTAAAATCCCCACTGTGAAGGAAAGTTCTGATCAGCAATGTGAATGGAAGAAATAGAAGACTGCAGTCCACTTTACATCAAACATCGGAATTTATTGAGAGTCTACGGCCGGAGCATTGACAAGGTTTCCACACGACTTCCTAAATTGTAAATCCCAAGCCAACACTGAGGATTACACAGAACACAGCGCAATTCTACACAGAGAATATAGGAGTGGCCTATATTCGCGCTCTTTCTATCCTAATCGATATCACACGTCAAGGACAAAGAAAGTCTGTTAAAGTCATCTGCGCGCATGGTCCACACTCCCCCAAAGGAAGGCAGGACCTTTGACCTGTGCCCTGCTCTAAGTTGCAGGCAGGACACATAGGAAAACACTAAAATTCTCCCCTGCACAGATGTCATTAAAATATTCTCTAACAGATCCACTCTTTTATCAATTCATTGATAACCAATTAACATTAGTCTAAGAATATTTCAGTCACTACTTAAATCAAATAAAACGTCCTCAGAGTTGTGTGGATTCTCATTACATTAATTACATCAAAAGCAGAATAAGATTGAAACAGTCAATCACAATGGTTGATACAGACAACCACAATAGACAAATCCTCTCTCTTCAGTGTTTGATTTCTTTTGTCAAAAAGACACAATAATAACACACATGCAATACAAAAATATAATAGTAAAATATATGTTTCAAAAACAAGATCTTTTATCATTTATCACTCAGTTAATCTCATTCATCAAACACAAATTCAAAATCAGCTTACATCTTAAAGATTTACTTCAAGGCAATTACTTATTAAAACACAATTAGAATTTAGGATTATAAGAAATCCAATTGAGGTATAAATCAGAATCATAAGGGATCCAGTTAAGATTCCCAGTTAAGGTATAAATTCACAGTGATGAATCGATCAATCTGTAATCTGTAATCTGTAAAGGTACAGTGTCCTCAATCTTTAACATTACTTTACGTCTACTTCAATACACTTATTCAAGAGTAAGGCACTTTACTACATACATTTTATTCAAATACATTTGTTCAAAATCTGAAAAGGAAAAGTCAGACATTGTATTGTAACAACCTAAGGAAGGAAAAATCAAAAACATCTGTTCCTTATTCAAGGAAAATCAAAACATCTATTCGTTTGAAACCGTCAGGCAGGTAATTTTATTTACCGTATCAACAATGAGAGAGACTAAGCCCTCGTACTGTAAAGATTGCTCAGAGTCTATGGGGAAAAGTTGTACCAATCCTCAGCCTCATCGCTAATTCTGGATGCTATGTCCAGCTCACTAAACCAGCTTTCGTGAAAGGAATTGGGCTAAACATAGGAGAATGCATAGATTCTGGCATAGTTTGGCACAGCCAACAGTCGCTAATATTGCGTTCATGTGCGTAGTCTAACATTAAACTTGCTGCAGAATTTGTTTTAGTTCGTTTAAAAGGAGTGATTAAGGCCTTTTTTGAAAAAATCTACATCACCTGCTGAGTATTTAAGTGGAGTGGATAGAACATTTGTTTTTCTATCTAAATGTAGCATGCAGTAGCACCTGGATTGGGAACCTGGTAATCTGGTTTCCTCGTTCTACATTTTACCTGGTAATGATGAAGGATAGTAACATTGTCTGTTATAATATTAGAAATATCTTATTATTCAATACCTTATAAATCTGAAAATATCAATTAATTTATTTTGTTTAGTGTGAAATGTAATCTGATCTGACAAAATATATTTGTCACCACTATTGAACACATATCTGTTCATCGGAAATATAAAAACAATCATTAATTGTACATCTGTAATCATCTGGTCATTCAATTCAAATGTTATCTTTGTACAAGAGCTAGAAGAACATGTCCTCCTGACTCGTTCTCCTCCTTTCTTTATGACACAGAATGTCTGGTGTGTAAAGGCATCCTGATACTGTAGATTAGCACTGAGTGCTGATTGGCTCAAAACTCTTCTTCACCAGAGCACCATATTTCAAACCCCCCAATTGCTCTGCTTTTGTGGCTCATTCAGTGAGCACTTTCATGATCTCCCCAGTGAACCAGAGGCTCATCTGCCTGCATTCCTTCTGCTATCTGCTTGAGAGCAGAGCCTATTCCAAGTGGCACATCCAGATGCCCCGACCCATGATGGGAGATGTTTAGGAAGAAATCTGCCCTTCCAAGAACCATGGAGCCTCTGAAGCCATCGCTCGTCCTGCAGGGTTGTCTGAGCAGAAAGATGAAGAAGCATCCCATCCCATCAGAAAGTTGAAGATTAGAATCCTCTCATCTCGAACGACCTCGTGCCTCCTCGCCCGTGGTTGGGGGTGCCCTCTGCAGCCGGAGAGTGTGACTCTCTCTCTCTGACCCTTGGCCTTCGGAGCTGTCCTAGTTATTGGGTTAACACTTGATAGAGATGTTTTCCTGAGTGAAGACACCTCAAGGTAATGGATTAGCACATTATCATTCAATTACAAAAATAGGATAGGCCCCTCAGAATTATTTGGGGGCCTTCCTGACACATGCACATGCATACATGTAAGGTTTGTGTTAGTCATTTAACCTGCAAGAATCATATACTCATCAGTCCAAAGCAGATAAATGTTATTTAAAGTTAAATGTGAGCCAGTCCCTGTGGATATAGCCCGTTCTCAATGATTCTAAATGTTATTTTAATTCACCATTTACCGTTTGATAAAAGATTAGTTTATCAGAAGTACATTTCCTCTTCCATAAAACATAGGTTTGAGAAATGAATGTTTCAATATGAGATCAATTACTCAAATATAATTGACTCTCCCCTCCCTTTTCTTACATATGTCACATAATGTAATAACAACGTAGGAGTCTATTTAAACATGGTATCGTCTATAAGCTATTAAGCGAGAACTCAGTATCAGCACGCAACTTGCAAATAACTCTTCTCTCTTTCCTATCCCTCTCTTATCCTCATCTCTCTATTCTCTCTTCCACATCCCTCTCTCATCCTCCTCTCACAGCTCTCTCTATTCTCTCTTACTTCAGTTAGATATGAAATAAAACATACGAGTCCATGTAAGCATGGTAGAGGTCATAATCCATCACTCGAGAAAACTCAGTATCAGCTGTGCGCGACTAACAAAAACAATTGTGAGAGCCATATATTATGCAGGAAAAGCACTCCTTTGTTGAAAAAACAAAAACAAAGCATCTCTGATTTGGGAGGAAAAGCTTCACCCCCCCTTAACATCTGAGTCACCACTGAAGGAGCATGAATGATAGTGGGCGTCTGAGGGTGTCTTTACTGAGAAATGTCAAACAAATTCAAAACCTGTGCCCTAAGTGAAGCCGTTAGTCTCATCTGACTGACCCAAGGGTAGGAGCTGGTGCGACAGGGAGGCTTCCTAGTGTTCAGAGCAGACGTCAAGCTTTCAGTTCATGGCTCGGTGGGGGGGGCAGACCCACGTGAGACAGTATCAACGGCTGTAGAGTTCAGTTTGAGGAATGTCATTCTCTCTGGGAGCAGGACATGGTGTCCATTCTCGGACCAGACCATTAATGTCATGTAGCGCAGCCATAGCATCTCTGTGACTGCACTCAGCCGGACTGTAGTAGGGCAGAGCTGGGTGACTCTCAGTGAAGCCGTCCGAGGAACAACCAACAACAGGAACACAGGGTCATCAATGTCTCTCTTTACCAGCGGCTCATCATAAAAGAAATTAGTGGGGAAAATGTGGAACACTAATCCATCCTGTGAAATGTTGAGTTAATTTAAATAATTACTTATGGGTTGAAATCAAATTATCATTAATATTAGAAACTAAAGTCAGTTAAAATAGGACTTGCACGGATCAGAATCTAATCAATACACCATGTTCCCAGCTCTGTGATGAAAGGATAACAAGCAGGGATGCAAACTTGTCACCTTTTGAATCCAAAATAGGTCGTTTGTGTGATTCATGTAGATCTGCAACACACATATTATTGGGGTGTGGGCAGGGTTACCAACTCTGGGTACCTGGCTGGAGTGAGATTTCGATATCATGGGTTTAATTACACATATGCGCACAAAATGACTGCTATCGTGTCAGTAGCGGGACCTTAGCATATATTTAGGATATATATATAATATATATATAAATGCACAATATTGGACACAGACTATAAAGGGCACAGTTTCATTCACTAATGAAAGTCAAACACATGTTTGTGTCCACTGTTTTATTGTGTGCCTGTCATGATAAGCAATTCATTGACTTATCGGCTCCCGAGTATTTGTGTTGGGTAATCTGTGGTAGGGCTAACCCTTACAGTGGTGGGGCTCAAGTCAGTATTTGAAATGTAATTACATACACGCTATATCGCCCCCTTGACGGTGAAACGCCACGCGTGAGGTTTGGATTATTTCCCTGTCTCAATCCAAATGGAACTGTATGAAATAAAAAGAATGGACATGCTGAAAACCCAACCCCCGCGGCGGCGCTGTCTGGGGGGATTGTTTTGAAATACTAACATAAAATACACATTCTCTCTTGAGATGAAAAATAAATCCATCTATTACTACACGACATATTTAAATGAAGCTGAACCTGCTGCTCCTCAGAGGAAAAAGGCTGTGTGGATGACTTTACACTGTGGATAAGGGTGGACATCCCCCACTGTCTTGAGTGTGAAAACGGAGGACAGCCCACACACCTATCAGTCATCAAACCGTGGGGTCTCAGTTCATTATGTGATGAGTTCTATCAACACGTAATGTTGTATCGATGTATATAGAGATGTGTTACCGCAAAATTATTCTCCGACGGGACTTCCTGCAACAACACCACGCCGTTATCTTGATTCTGATAGGCCAGAATCTATTATCAAAGATGTCCTATTTGAGAAGACGATCACTACGCGACAATCTGCAGCCGCGAGCTGCTATGTGCCAACATTGCCGCACGGTGCTCTTCCTCCCACATGATGTGGTCCGGAGGGACTCCCACATGATGTGGTCCGGAGGGACTCCCACAGACTGCAGGGTAGCTGGTGGAGGTGCAGCTAGTCTGAAGTACTTTGTAGGCTGCAGGGTAGCTGGTGAAGGTGCAGCTAGTCTGAAGTACTTTGTAGACTGCAGGGTAGCTGGAGGAGGTGCAGCTAGTCTGAAGTACTTTGTAGACTGCAGGGTAGCTGGTGGAGGTGCAGCTAGTCTGAAGTACTTTGTAGACTGCAGGGTAGCTGGTGGAGGTGCAGCTAGTCTGAAGTACTTTGTAGACTGCAGGGTAGCTGGTGGAGGTGCAGCTAGTCTGAAGTACTTTGTAGACTGCAGGGTAGCTGGTGGAGGTGCAGCTAGTCTGAAGTACTTTGTAGACTGCAGGGTAGCTGGTGGAGGTGCAGCTAGTCTGAAGTACTTTGTAGACTGCAGGGTAGCTGGTGGAGGTGCAGCTAGTCTGAAGTACTTTGTAGACTGCAGGGTAGCTGGTGAAGGTGCAGCTAGTCTGAAGTACTTTGTAGACTGCAGGGTAGCTGGTGGAGGAGCAGCTAGTCTGAAGTACTTTGTAGACTGCAGGGTAGCTGGTGGAGGTGCAGCTAGTCTGAAGTACTTTGTAGACTGCAGGGTAGCTGGTGGAGGTGCAGCTAGTCTGAAGTACTTTGTAGACTGCAGGGTAGCTGGTGGAGGTGCAGCTAGTCTGAAGTACTTTGTAGACTGCAGGGTAGCTGGTGGAGGTGCAGCTAGTCTGAAGTACTTTGTAGACTGCAGGGTAGCTGGTGAAGGTGCAGCTAGTCTGAAGTACTTTGTAGGCTGCAGGGTAGCTGGTGGAGGTGCAGCTAGTCTGAAGTACTTTGTAGACTGCAGGGTAGCTGGTGGAGGTGCAGCTAGTCTGAAGTACTTTGTAGACTGCAGGGTAGCTGGTGGAGGTGCAGCTAGTCTGAAGTACTTTGTAGACTGCAGGGTAGCTGGTGAAGGTGCAGCTAGTCTGAAGTACTTTGTAGACTGCAGGGTAGCTGGTGAAGGAGCAGCTAGTCTGAAGTACTTTGTAGACTGCAGGGTAGCTGGTGGAGGAGCAGCTAGTCTGAAGTACTTTGTAGACTGCAGGGTAGCTGGTGGAGGTGCAGCTAGTCTGAAGTACTTTGTAGACTGCAGGGTAGCTGGTGAAGGTGCAGCTAGTCTGAAGTACTTTGTAGACTGCAGGGTAGCTGGTGGAGGTGCAGCTAGTCTGAAGTACTTTGTAGACTGCAGGGTAGCTGGTGAAGGTGCAGCTAGTCTGAAGTACTTTGTAGACTGCAGGGTAGCTGGTGAAGGAGCAGCTAGTCTGAAGTACTTTGTAGACTGCAGGGTAGCTGGTGAAGGTGCAGCTAGTCTGAAGTACTTTGTAGACTGCAGGGTAGCTGGTGAAGGAGCAGCTAGTCTGAAGTACTTTGTAGACTGCAGGGTAGCTGGTGGAGGTGCAGCTAGTCTGAAGTACTTTGTAGACTGCAGGGTAGCTGGTGGAGGTGCAGCTAGTCTGAAGTACTTTGTAGACTGCAGGGTAGCTGGTGAAGGAGCAGCTAGTCTGAAGTACTTTGTAGACTGCAGGGTAGCTGGAGGAGGTGCAGCTAGTCTGAAGTACTTTGCAGACTGCAGGGTAGCTGGTGGAGGTGCAGCTAGTCTGAAGTACTTTGTAGACTGCAGGGTAGCTGGTGGAGGTGCAGCTAGTCTGAAGTACTTTGTAGACTGCAGGGTAGCTGGTGAAGGTGCAGCTAGTCTGAAGTACTTTGTAGACTGCAGGGTAGCTGGTGGAGGAGCAGCTAGTCTGAAGTACTTTGTAGACTGCAGGGTAGCTGGTGGAGGTGCAGCTAGTCTGAAGTACTTTGTAGACTGCAGGGTAGCTGGTGGAGGTGCAGCTAGTCTGAAGTACTTTGTAGACTGCAGGGTAGCTGGTGGATTCACTCCAGGTGGAACTAAAGTCTGATTTAACACATGATTATATTTCACATCCTTCATCCAGACTAAAAGGTATGAAATACATGTAGCGGAGTAGAAGTACACCATGTACCTCTGAACTGTAGAAGTAGAAGAATAAAGTAGCAAAACATTTAAATACTCAAATAAAGCACAAGTATCTAAAATAGTGCCCGTTGACTTTATGAACGTAGTCACACCAGTGGCTGCACAGATACAAAGACTCAGCCTGCACAGATACAAAGACTCAGCCTGCACAGATACAAAGACTCAGCCTGCACAGATACAAAGACTCAGCCTGCACAGATACAAAGACTCAGCCTGCACAGATACAAAGACTCAGCCTGCACAGAGGCATGACAACAAGCTGACTGCTACAATTACAATAAATGCCTCTCTCCATCTCCATCAGATGTGAACTGCACCTTTCAGAGCAAGGCAACTCAAAGGGCTTTACAAAAAATGAAAGACATTAAGCATTAAAAGAAAAGCTAATCAAATAAACATTAAGGAAAAAGTACAGGATAAAGTTACAGTGAGTCTGAGATGTGAATAGTTCAGTTAGAAGCAGCGACAAAGAGAAAAGTCTTCCTGCTGGATCTGAAAGTAGTCAGAGTTGCAGCGGACCTGCAGGTTTCTGGGAGTTTGTTCCAGATGTTTGGAGCATAATAACTGAACGCTGCTTCTCCATGTTTAGTTCTGACTCTGGGGACAGAAAGCTGACCAGTCCCTGAAGACCTGAGAGATCTGTCTCTGGGGACAGGAAGCTGACCAGTCCCTGAAGACCTGAGAGATCTGTCTCTGGGGACAGGAAGCTGACCAGTCCCTGAAGACCTGAGAGATCTGTCTCTGGGGACAGGAAGCTGACCAGTCCCTGAAGACCTGAGAGATCTGTCTCTGGGGACAGGAAGCTGACCAGTCCCTGAAGACCTGAGAGATCTGTCTCTGGGGACAGGAAGCTGACCAGTCCCTGAAGACCTGAGAGATCTGGCTCTGGGGACAGGAAGCTGACCAGTCCCTGAAGACCTGAGAGATCTGGCTCTGGGGACAGGAAGCTGACCAGTCCCTGAAGACCTGAGAGATCTGTCTCTGGGGACAGGAAGCTGACCAGTCCCTGAAGACCTGAGAGATCTGTCTCTGGGGACAGGAAGCTGACCAGTCCCTGAAGACCTGAGAGATCTGTCTCTGGGGACAGGAAGCTGACCAGTCCCTGAAGACCTGAGAGATCTGTCTCTGGGGACAGGAAGCTGACCAGTCCCTGAAGACCTGAGAGATCTGTCTCTGGGGACAGGAAGCTGACCAGTCCCTGAAGACCTGAGAGATCTGTCTCTGGGGACAGGAAGCTGACCAGTCCCTGAAGACCTGAGAGATCTGGCTCTGGGGACAGGAAGCTGACCAGTCCCTGAAGACCTGAGAGATCTGTCTCTGGGGACAGGAAGCTGACCAGTCCCTGAAGACCTGAGAGATCTGTCTCTGGGGACAGGAAGCTGACCAGTCCCTGAAGACCTGAGAGATCTGTCTCTGGGGACAGGAAGCTGACCAGTCCCTGAAGACCTGAGAGATCTGCTCTGGGGACAGGAAGCTGACCAGTCCCTGAAGACCTGACTCTGGGGACAGGAAGCTGACCAGTCCCTGAAGACCTGACTCTGGGGACAGGAAGCTGACCAGTCCCTGAAGACCTGAGAGGTCTGTCTCTGGGGACAGGAAGCTGACCAGTCCCTGAAGACCTGAGAGGTCTGTCTCTGGGGACAGGAAGCTGACCAGTCCCTGAAGACCTGAGAGATCTGTCTCTGGGGACAGGAAGCTGACCAGTCCCTGAAGACCTGAGAGACCTGTCTCTGGGGACAGAAAGCTGACCAGTCCCTGAAGACCTGAGAGATCTGTCTCTGGGGACAGGAAGCTGACCAGTCCCTGAAGACCTGAGAGATCTGTCTCTGGGGACAGGAAGCCAGTGTGAAGACTTCAGAGCAGGAGTGATGTGATCCACTTTCTTAGTGTCAGTGAGGACTCGAGCAGCGGCGTTCTGGATCAGCTGCAGCTTCCTCATAGATGTTTTAGTGAGACCTGTGAAGACACCTCCAGAGGTCACTCCTGTGTCTGACCTCGGGTGCAGAACTTTCGGAGCAGAGGAAGGGGGAGATTCCGTCCAAAATGCAAACCTCTCCGTGACTTGTCTTTAAAACGTTCTTTAAGTCCTGAATTAAGTCTTCTGTCATGTAGCGGGAAATCCCATTTAAAAATGAAGAGCAGAATAGTTTGTCTGTCTGTTTGGATTTGGAAATGTTTATGATTTATTTTGTGTGCTCGTGAACGAGAGAAGGAGAAAACAATATCTACCTTTGAACTGCAATTACTTATCTTAAAAAGATTGCAACATTATACTCCTTTAAAATTGCTCAATTCATTTAAACACATTTATTATGTGCACAATAAAACCTCAAGTATATTGATCCTGGCTTAACCAGCGACCTTTACACTATTGTTCATAAGCTCAGTATTTGACAACTATTAGGATTGTAGTAATGTCTGTAGACCAATTGTACTAGAAATAATTTGAAACAGTTTAATAAAGAATGTTAAACTATATTTAAGCTGTAATTGAACTTCAACGTATATCAATGATCTGATTCCAGTGGCCAGTTGGAAACAGACAATCAACAAGGTTTCATTTTGCAGCAACCGCGCAAAAGTTTCAAATACTGTCTGAGTATCATTACACTACATCACATTGCATTTAGCTGACGCTGTTATCCAGAGCGACTCACAGTCAGTGCGTTCGACCCGGAAGACACGACCTGAAGAAACAGAACCATAAAGTACATCAGGTTTCACAGAGCCAAGTACCTCAAGTGCTGCTCAGCTGGCTTCAGAGGAGCCAGTGCTCATGCCTGAGTCTGGTTCTGTCTTATCCTCTTTGTTTCGGAACGTGTTCAATCCATGACGTGTTGTTATTCATTATTAGAATACATAGATTAAGAATAAATGAAACAAATAAAACAACTTTGAGCTGTTTGAGCTTTTCATCTTTACATTATTTATTTATTTTTCTCAAGTCATTTCATTTTGGTGAGATAGCTGAAGTTTAGTCCATTTTACCCTGGCTGTGGACTGATTCATTCTGAGTTGTTACAACGCATGCACAAGACGGCGGGTAGACAAACAAACACGAAACAATTATACAAACAAACATGAACTCTCAACAACCAACGGCTTGACAACAACTCTTCCTAGTTTTAATCCGGATTAGGGAGACTTTCAGAGGGGTTAGAGAAAGATCTTGTTTAATTATGAGAGCCGTCTTACTCATAATCTTGTGTTCAGCAATCCATATTATGACATTCTCACACCACGCATTAACCACTTTCTTCGGCTCAAAAATGGTAATAATCGCGGAAATAATGACTATATAATTGTTCCTCTCTCTTTGTCGGCATGCGCTCTCCACAGGGGGCGGAGAGTCGGCACCTCAGCAGAAATGCTGTTGATTTAGGCAATTTATCCTCTGAAATCTCCTAAATTCGGCGATTCGTTTCAATACAAATCTACGACATTGCTTCTAATTCAGAAACTGCACTTTACTGATGCTCTCTTTCAAAGTTTCTCCGAATATTTGCTGTGTGTAATTGTCCGGTGATTTAATTCCGAGAATCACACACAGAGGAAATCGATGAAATTCGATATTCCGAGGTTATTTATTAGCCCCAAATATTCTCATAGTTTTCACGTTTGAACGTCCATTCAAAATACCATAATGTAGGGCCACAGTACTTGGAATGCTGAGGGTCCTATCTTCACAATGACTAGAGATAGGGGGTTGAAATGTTGAACGTGCTATCAAGCCAACCCAAAGATTCAGTTGGGTGAAACAGAAAAGATGATTGCACAACCTTTGACTTTTACCTTTTTCTGGCCAATTATCTGCAAAATATATAGTTATTCCGATTTACTTTAAATGTGATACCGTGGGAGATCTCTCCTGAGGGATGACCATTCCAAAGTTGTAGTGCTATAGCCATTAGCATTCTGGGGAAATCACCCTGTGTGTACCTCATCCCGGGTCCAGCAGTAATGCTGCGTTCACACCGGACGCGATGCGACTTTTTGGGGGCGGCGCGATTACATGTAAAGTTAATGCACAGGACGGACGCAAATTCGCTCCAACGGCGAGCATGAAGCGATTGATGCGAATGCCGCGGGGCTATTGAGGCGATTGGAGAGGGCCGCGACAACCGCTCGAGTTCAATTTTTTTCAACTCGAGCGTCAAATTCGCGTGACACGATCTTTGTGGGAACCAATCAGCGGTGAGGATCTCTGGTTTATTTATGTCTTTAGGACATTGTTGTGAGTTTGGACGGAGCAGCTACAACGTTAGCTTGGCCTGATCGATCCGATCTCCATTCATAAAACACGCTTTTTCAAAGGTTTTTCGCGTGCAAATCATGTGAAATGTATTGGACCACCTCAAACTGACTCTATAATCATAGATCATGACTTCCAGGCTTCTAATTATTTTGGCCCAGCTACTTTCTTTGATTTCTTTGTAATGTTAAATGACTGATGTTTCAACATGTATTACAGCCTGCAGAAGCTCTCAGTGGGAGTCGCTTTAGATGAATTAAAGCTGGAAGAAGATTCTTTACTTACTTGATGTTGTGAATCCTGTAAGGATCAGAACCATTACTTTGCATGACATTAAAAAGAGAATACAAACCGCTGTGTGTTATTTATTCAGTGTAGTACAACGCTGCATTGATTTATACTCATAAGGTCACAGGTGATGTGAAAGCTAGCAGTAGATTCTTATACAGGATGTATATTTGGGACACATTACATGTTAGAGAATACGATGGTGAACATATTGTCACGATCTTGGTTTCGATTCGTCACAATCTTGTTTTTTGGTCGTCACCATCTTGGTTTCTAGTCGTCACCATCTTGTTTTTTGGTCGTCACCATCTTGTTTTTTGGTCGTCACCATCTTGTTTTTTGGTCGTCACCATCTTGTTTTCTGGTCGTCACCATCTTGTTTTTTGGTAGTCACCATCTTGTTTTCTGGTCGTCACCATCTTGGTTTCTAGCCGTCACCATCTTGTTTTTTGGTCGTCACCATCTTGGTTTCTAGTAGTCACCATCTTGTTTTCTAGTCGTCACGATCTTTGTTTCTTGTTGTCAACATCTTGGTTTCTAGTCTTCTCCATCTTGGTTTCTAGTCTTCACCATCTTGGTTTCTAGTCGTCACCATCTTGGTTTCTAGTCTTCACCATCTTGGTTTCTAGTCTTCTCCATCTTGGTTTCTAGTCTTCACCATCTTGGTTTCTAGTCTTCTCCATCTTGGTTTCTAGTCGTCACCATCTTGGTTTCTAGTCGTCACCATCTTGGTTTCTAGTCTTCACCATCTTGGTTTCTAGTCTTCACCATCTTGGTTTCTAGTCGTCACCATCTTGGTTTCTAGTCTTCACCATCTTGGTTTCTAGTCTTCTCCATCTTGGTTTCTAGTCTTCACCATCTTGGTTTCTAGTCTTCTCCATCTTGGTTTCTAGTCGTCACCATCTTGGTTTCTAGTCTTCACCATCTTGGTTTCTAGTCTTCTCCATCTTGGTTTCTAGTCGTCACCATCTTGGTTTCTAGTCTTCTCCATCTTGGTTTCTAGTCGTCACCATCTTGGTTTCTAGTCTTCTCCATCTTGGTTTCTAGTCGTCTGCATCTTGGTTTCTAGTCTTCACCATCTTGGTTTCTAGTCGTCACCATCTTGGTTTCTAGTCTTCTCCATCTTGGTTTCTAGTCGTCTGCATCTTGGTTTCTAGTCGTCACCATCTTGGTTTCTAGTCGTCACCATCTTGGTTTCTAGTCTTCTCCATCTTGGTTTCTAGTCGTCACCATCTTGGTTTCTAGTCTTCACCATCTTGGTTTCTAGTCGTCACCATCTTGGTTTCTAGTCGTCACCATCTTGGTTTCTAGTCTTCACCATCTTGGTTTCTAGTCTTCTCCATCTTGGTTTCTAGTCGTCACCATCTTGTTTTCTAGTCTTCACCATCTTGGTTTCTAGTCTTCTGCATCTTGGTTTCTAGTCGTCACCATCTTGGTTTCTAGTCGTCTGCATCTTGGTTTCTAGTCGTCACCATCTTGGTTTCTAGTCGTCACCATCTTGGTTTCTAGTCGTCACCATCTTGGTTTCTAGTCTTCTCCATCTTGGTTTCTAGTCGTCACCATCTTGGTTTCTAGTCTTCACCATCTTGGTTTCTAGTCTTCTGCATCTTGGTTTCTAGTCGTCACCATCTTGGTTTCTAGTCGTCTGCATCTTGGTTTCTAGTCGTCACCATCTTGGTTTCTAGTCGTCACCATCTTGGTTTCTAGTCGTCACCATCTTGGTTTCTAGTCGTCAACATCTTGTTTTTTTTATATTCCACAATGTCAAATGCTTTATATTTCAGGAAGCTCTATACTTATATAATAATGTCCCTGTTCCACCAAACCGGATCCGTTTCAAGATCCGTTCTTGTGCTTTTCTGGTGCTGAACCAGTTCTTCTCTGTAGCACCATTTGTGTTTCCATTGCTCAGAGCCCGAGTGAAGCTCCAGTGAAGCTGCATCATTGCGTCATCGTTTGTGTCATCACGTAAACATTTACGTGCCTTCTTATTTGTTTGTTTGTAGCCTTTATTTAACCAGGTGAAAGCACCTTGAGATCAAAAGATCTCTTCTTCAGGGTGACCTGCAGGACATCAGTTACACATGTAACATACAAACACACAATGTACAGGGTACAGTTTACAAACTCTATTTACAGTGACAGGTACCATGAGTATCAAACAGGATGGCACCCAGCTGAGTTTCAGAGTGACGCAGGGGAACCAAAGTGCTCAGTTTTAAAGTGGTTTGCAGACTGTTCCAAGTCAGTGGAGCTGCTCATCTAAAAGCTTTCTTCCCTAAGACAGTCCTAGCACTTGGCACATTTAATAAAACAACATCATGAGATCTCAGGCAATACGTACTTTCAATTCGTCGAGAGATCAGGGAGCAGATATAAAAAGGTAGAGATGAACATGTACCAGTGACTGAGCCTCCGTGCAGTTAGTGAAGGCAGACCTGCCTTGGCAGACAGGGTGCAGTGAAGGGTTAATGCTTTACAGTTAGTAACAAATCTCAGAGCGCTGTGATACGCAGCATCTAACTGACCAGGCAATGGGCAAGTGCATTCATATAGACCAGATCCCCAGAGTCCAGCACAGGTCAAAGGTCACAGAGCCTTTTCCTGGCCTCAAGCGAGAAGCAGGACTTGTTCCTGGAGAAGAACCCTAGCCTCACCCTCAGCTCCTCAGCAGGTTAGAGACCTGAAGTTTAAAAGAGAGACGATCATCAAGCAGACACCAAGGTGTTTGTAACAGGAACCACTTTGAGTACTTGTCCTTGCGTAGTTACAATATCTAAAGCAGGCTCTGGAGTCTGTTTAGCTTTAGAGAGAGCGTTACCTTGGTTTGATCCACATCAGAAGAAGCTTTAGTTCAGAGCGCTGAGTCTGAGTAGTGTTAGAAGCAGCCTGTGATGTAACACCAGCTCCTGACTGAGGGACCTGCTCAGAACATCACGGGATCATCCGCATGATGTGAAGTAGCTTCATCCACATTATCACCTACGCTGTTGATGTAGATAGAGAATAAAAGTGGTCCTGAAACAGAGCCTTGTGGTACACCATTAGTAATGTCTAACCACTCAGAAGACAGTCCATCAAAGTGAACACATGGGACCTTTCAGAGAGGCAGTTCTCAAACCACCCACTGCACGGCTGGACATGCCGACACTGAGCAGCCTCTGCTTCAAGATGAGATGATCCACGTGTCAAACGCTTTGGACAGGTCAACAAACAGAGCAGCTCTACTCTGCTTATCATCTCAGATACTCTCCACATCGTTCACACGTTCATCGTGGCAGTGATGGTGCTGCGCTGCTTTCTGAAGCCTGACTAATGCTCAGACAGGTTGTCATGGTTACAGAGAAACACCTTTACCTGTTCGCTCACGAGGCGTTCAAGAGCCTGAGCCAGAACTGACCACTTAGAGACGGCCTATAGTTATTTAATAAGGTGCCTCCCCTCCTTTCAGCGAAGGCAGGACACACGCTGACTTCCACACTTTAGGGATTGTGTTCGTGCTGAGGGAGAGGTTAAAGAGAGAAGTGAGAGGTGGAGCAATAACATCTGCTCTATCTTTAAAGAAAGGCTCTACGTCGTCCGGGCCGGCCGGCTTCCTAGGATCTAGCTTCGATAAGGCTTCATGAACAACATCAACAGCAAGAGGAGTAAAACTGAAAGGGTTTCCAGACCGCGTTGTTCAGAGTCACGGACTGGAGCGTTCACAGAAGCAGAGTCAGTGACAGAATCAAGCAGAGAGCACAGGACACACAGCGCTCATTAAAGCAGCTGAGCATAGAGCCCTGTCCGACAGAGAGCAGAGGCTGAGGTGAGGCACGGAGGAGCTCATTAAAGCAGCTGAGCATAGAGCCCTGTCCGACAGAGAGCAGAGGCTGAGGTGCCCTGATACTGGATTCTGTTGCTGCTTTTACGCTGAGACGCACTAACGCTCTCTCAGAGCCGTGGCTCCATGACTGTACTCGCGCCTTAGAACCACCTGCAGGCGTGCAGAGAGAAAATGGAAAAAGGACAAACTCCATGTCTCCTTAGAGATCCTTCGTGCTTGCCTCGCTGACGACCAGACGGCAGTCAAGGCATCCAGAGCACAGTTCTCTGTTCATCTCCAAACACAGCCAGAAACCTCAGGTTCTTTTGAATGTCCTCGACTCGATCATTAGTCCTGTGATGATTCTCCTATTGTGCCATCGACTACTCTCTGTGATAGGTTTCTTAAATTCTTCATTGAAGTAGTACCTGCTCTGAGGCTAGCCTATACTAATACTACCCCAGATCCTGCTCCCTTTCTGTGCCCGGCTGTCCTCGACCACTTTGAGCCTGGATCCCTCTCCTCTCTCTCGGATGCAGTCGAGCCCCTGCGGCCGACAGACTGCACTCAGACAGCATTCCCTCTCGCCTTCTCAGAGACGTCTTCGAATCAGTTGGAGCACGTGTTGTATTGCTTATAAACACCTCTCTCAGCTCAGGATGTGTCCCAGCTGCCTTCAGACAGGCCGTGGAGCAGCCACTACTTCAAAAGAAAAATCTCGATCCCTCCATTCTCGCACATTTCAGGCCCATCTCCCAGCTACCTTTTTATCTAAAGCCCTGGAGCGAGTAGTCTACGCCCAGCTGCAGTCGTTTTTAACCACGCATGGCATCCATGAAGAGTTCCAGTCTGGCTTCAAACCCGTGCACCGCACTGAAACAGCCTTTAAGAGTTCTGAATGATCTGCTCCGAGCCGCCGACTCAGGCAGCCCAGCGGTCCTGGTGCTGTTGGACCTGACAGCTGCCTTCGACACTGTGGACCATAGCATCCTGTTGTCACGGCTCGAACAGTTCACAGGCATCACAGGCTCTGCCCTGGCATGGTTCAGGTCCTACCTGACAGACCGTAGCCTCTCAGTGCAGCTAGGTGCCTTCTCCTCTACTAAAGCCCCTCTTACCTGTGGGGTTCCCCAAGGCTCGATCCTGGACCCCATCCTTTTTCTATTGTACATACTGCCCCTTGGTTCAATTCTCACTAAACACAATATTCCCTTGGCTATGCCGACGATGTACAGATCTGTCTGCCTCTCAAAGCAGCAGCTGAAGGACTGCTTGACAGAGATCAAATCCTGGCTGAGCCAAAATGTCCTCAACCTCAACGAGAGCAAGACTGAGGTCATCTTTTTTGGACCCCAACCTCCAGCCTCTCCGGTTGATATTCTGGGCTTCCTCAATACAAACATCCTCCCCTCTGTCACGAACCTTGGAGTGACCTTTAATAGCGCTTTTAAATTCGACAAGCAGATCAGCACCGTAGTCAAGACCTGCTTTTTTTAAATAAGACCAAGTCGTATTTATCTTCTAAAGACCTGGAACGGGTTGTTAACGCCTTTGTGACCTCAAGACTGGACGATTGCAATGCTCTGTATGTGGGTATGGACCAGGCCTCAACGAAACGCCTGCAGCTAGTCCAACACGCAGCTGCACGTCTTCTGACTGGCCACAAAAAGGCGTGTGGTGCAGTGGGTTGAGCCTTGGTGTTGGGATCAGGGGTTCACAGGTTCAAACCCCACTGCAGTCAGCATGTCGTTGTGTCCCTGAGACACTTCACCCCAAAGTGCTCCTGTGGGGATTGCCCACAGTGTTGAGTATGTGAGTCACTTTGGATAAAAGTGTCTAACAAGTGACATGTGGTGTGATGTAGAAAGCGTCACCACATCACCCCACTCTGGCCTCACTGCCCCGGCTTCCAGTTCGGCTCAGAGTAGATTTTAAACTCCTTGTATCTGTTCTCAAAGCCCTGAATGTTCTGGCTCCTCCTATGTAGCCGAACTCCTCCAGCGCTACACCCCAGAGCCTTAAGGTCGGCCGATCGGCTGCTGCTGGTAGCGCCTAAGACCAGGCTCGAACCCCGAGGGCACCGAGCCTTCGCAGCGGCCGGCCCCAGGCTCTGGAACCCTCTGCCCTCCACGTGAGGTCGGCCGGACCCTGGGGGTTTTTAGATCTACGTTAAAGACTAATTCTTCTCCCTGGCCTCAGAGCGGAGCACGACTCCTGACCGTTCCTTGTGTTTTAGTTTTTTATATTTCTGTTGTCTATTATTGTCTTTTATTGTGATTGTCGTGATGTGTTTTATTACATGTACAGCACTTTGGCTCCACCAAACAAAAAATGTGCGATATATATATATGTGCTTTTGTCTCCACGGCCTATTCCTTTAGTCGTGGACCAATCACAGCGCTCAGACTCTATGCATTACATTAATTCCATTGAAATGTAGATCTGTTATATTCTATATATATATATATATATATATATATATATATTCTATATCTGCTCAGCTTCCCCACCTGTGTTTCAATTCATGCTTTATTTCATTTTTTATATTTATTTTTGTATTGAGTCACGCACCATGAGTTACATTATACGTCTATATATTTCCCTTTACCGGTCCTACATAGTAAAGTAGATACATAAATAGATACTTATATAGGTACAAATAAAGTAATGTAAAAAATGATTTAAAAAAATGATGAGATAAGGAAATAAAGAATAATAACAATAATACATATACCTATATACCCACATATACACATATATATGTACATACATACATACATACACCCATACCCACACATTTACATACACATATACATACAGATACACACACATACACACACATACATACACATGCGTATGTACCTACATGTATAATACAAATAAAAAGACATACATTCTTAGTCACCCCTTCCTTCTTAACTTAGCGTCTTTGTTTCAGCGATGTTGGCTATCGCAGAGCCCAGACAGATTCATGCATGTTTCTCTATGACATCAAGTCAAATTCCTCCTATGTGTAAACCTACCTGGTGATGAACCTGATTCCGGTTCAGAGACATCCGGCATCAGACGCCATGTTTGTTTACTGCTTCTCACTGGGTAGAGTAGAGCAGTAATCACTTCAGAACCACTGACTTCCTGATAAGTGTGTGGTGCTAATTCAGAACACTGTTCATTTTGGGAGTTATATTCAAACGTATCTCAAATTCAGAACAAAGTGCTTTAGGGCGGGCGAGCTGCGATTGTTCGGCTCCAAACAACCAAGAGGCTGAGACCAGTTTCTCTGCCCCTTGACTCGTGGTGGAGACCCCGGAGTTAGGGGAGGACATCCGGCTCAAACTTGTCGATATGAGTAATCTTTGTAATGTTCTGTTGAAGCGTTGAGGTTCCCGATCACAGCCCTCGTGCTTATATATTCAGTTGTAGGTTTAAACGAAATGTAATCATGTATGTGTGAATGAACTACGTATAAACGCCCGTAATCTTTAGCTTTCTCTCTCTATTGCAATATATCGCCTCCATGCTGTATTCCTTATTTACCTCGCAAAGTTTCAGCTTATCCCAAAGTTTATTGTTCTTCATTTAGCTGCAGGTGAGGACAGCATCACCTTTGAGTCTAATTAGTGTGTGTGTGTGTGTGTGTGTGTGTGTGTGTGTGTGTGTGTGTGTGTGTGTGTGTGTGTGTGTGTGTGTGTGTGTCCGAGGGGAGGTCATTACCGGACTCTGATTGGTCCCTCTGGCCCTCGGCTCGGGGGGGTTGTTGGAAACTGTTCAACATGACAAACAAACATGTTGACGGTCTGACTGACCTCTGGCCTCTGACCTCTGACCTCTGACCCCAGGGACTTCACTAACGAGCCGCGGTAACTTCCACCAGATGTTTAATTTCTAATGTACTTTACCAAGAAGGAGTTTACAGCAGCGGTCGGAGGACGGGCTCCCGGAGTCCCGTATTATCCTGACTCACACTAAAGTGTGGCTGTGTGACGGTGAGGAGGCCCTTCTTCTTCTGTGGTGCTGCTCTGCTGCAGCTCTACAGGTGCGTGTGAGTGGTCTGCAAAGGCCACCGTCCTGGAGTGTCAGTCATAGCACCACATGCATATGAAGAATAACGTTTTTGACTATAATTTGTACTTATCTGTTTCACTTAACTCGTCCTTTGTAAATGTCTTGGTGAAACCCTGGCAGCCCCCCCCTCAGCTTGAGGCTGAGGCCCCCCTCTCAGCTCGAGACTGAGGCCCCCCTGCTCTGAGTAGAATCTACTTCACTTTGAACAACTGAGGTCGCACCAGATGACTCCTTCTTCTCCCTCCTTCTTCTCCCTCTTCTCCTTCTTCTCCTTCTTCTCCCTCCTTCTTCTCCTTCTTCTCCTTCTTCTCCTTCTTCTCCCTCTTCTCCTTCTTCTCCTTCTTCTCCTCCTTCTTCTCCTTCTTCTCCTTCTTCTCCCTCCTTCTTCTCCTTCTTCTCCCTCCTTCTTCTCCTTCTTCTCCTCCTTCTTCTCCTTCTTCTCCCTCCTTCTTCTCCCTCCCTCTTCTCCTTCTTCTCTCTCCTTCTTCTCCGTCTTCTCCCTCCTTCTTCTCCTCCTTCTTCTCCTTCTTCTCCTTCTTCTCCTCCTTCTTCTCCTTCTTCTTCTCCCTCCTTCTTCTCCTTCTTCTCCTCCTTCTTCTCCCTCCTTCTTCTCCCTCCTTCTTCTCCCTCCTTCTTCTCCCTCTTCTCCTTCTCCTCTCTCCTTCTTCTCCTTCTTCTCCTCCTTCTCCTCCTTCTTCTCCTTCTTCTCCTTCTTCTCCTTCTTCTCCCTCCTTCTTCTCCTCCTTCTTCTCCTTCTTCTCCCTCCTTCTTCTCCCTCCTTCTTCTCCTTCTTCTCCCTCCTTCTTCTCCTTCTCCCTCCTTCTTCTCCTTCTTCTCCCTCCTTCTTCTCCTTCTCCCTCCTTCTTCTCCTTCTTCTCCTTCTTCTCCTTCTTCTCCCTCCTTCTTCTCCTTCTTCTCCTTCTTCTCCCTCCTTCTTCTTCTTCTTCTCCCTCCTTCTTCTCCTTCTTCTCCCTCCTTCTTCTCCTTCTCCCTCCTTCTTCTCCCTCCTTCTTCTCCTTCTTCTCCCTCCTTCTCCTTCTCCCTCCTTCTTCTCCCTCCTTCTTCTCTCTCCTTCTTCTCCCTCCTTCTTCTCTCTCCTTCTCCCTCCTTCTTCTCTCTCCTTCTTCTCCCTCCTTCTTCTCTCTCCTTCTTCTCCCTCCTTCTTCTCCCTCCTTCTTCTCCTTCTTCTCCTTCTTCTCCCTCCTTCTTCTCCTTCTTCTCCTCCTTCTTCTCCTTCTTCTCCCTCCTTCTTCTCCTTCTTCTCCCTCCTTCTTCTCCTTCTTCTCCCTCCTTCTTCTCCTTCTTCTCCTTCTTCTCCCTCCTTCTTCTCCTTCTTCTCCCTCCTTCTTCTCCTCCTTCTTCTCCTTCTTCTCCCTCCTTCTCCTTCTTCTCCCTCCTTCTTCTCCTTCTTCTCCCTCCTTCTTCTTCTTCTTCTCCCTCCTTCTTCTCCTTCTTCTCCCTCCTTCTTCTCCTTCTTCTCCCTCCTTCTTCTCCTTCTTCTCCTTCTTCTCCCTCCTTCTTCTCCTTCTTCTCCTCCTTCTTCTCCTTCTTCTCCCTCCTTCTTCTCCTTCTTCTCCCTTCTTCTTCTCCTTCTTCTCCTCCTTCTTCTCCTTCTTCTCCCTCCTTCTTCTCCTTCTCCCTCCTTCTTCTCCTTCTTCTCCCTCCTTCTTCTCCTTCTCCCTCCTTCTTCTCCTTCTTCTCCCTCCTTCTTCTCCCTCCTTCTTCTCTCTCCTTCTTCTCCCTCCTTCTTCTCTCTCCTTCTTCTCCCTCCTTCTTCTCTCTCCTTCTTCTCCTTCTTCTCCCTCCTTCTTCTCCTTCTTCTCCCTCCTTCTTCTCCTTCTTCTCCCTCCTTCTTCTCCTTCTTCTCCCTCCTTCTTCTCCTTCTTCTCCTTCTTCTCCCTCCTTCTTCTCCTTCTTCTCCTCCTTCTTCTCCTTCTTCTCCCTCCTTCTTCTCCTTCTTCTCCCTTCTTCTTCTCCTTCTTCTCCTCCTTCTTCTCCTTCTTCTCCCTCCTTCTTCTCCTTCTCCCTCCTTCTTCTCCCTCCTTCTTCTCCTTCTCCCTCCTTCTTCTCCTTCTCCCTCCTTCTTCTCTCTCCTTCTTCTCCCTCCTTCTTCTCTCTCCTTCTTCTCCCTCCTTCTTCTCCCTCCTTCTTCTCCCTCCTTCTTCTCCCTCCTTCTTCTCTCTCCTTCTTCTCCCTCCTTCTTCTCCCTCCTTCTTCTCCCTCCTTCTTCTCTCTCCTTCTTCTCCCTCCTTCTTCTCCCTCCTTCTTCTCTCTCCTTCTTCTCCCTCCTTCTTCTCTCTCC
>CM070445.1:1507451-1514951 GCA_036324595.1 Champsocephalus gunnari
AATCAGAGAGCATTGACGTAGACACTCTTCACCTACATTTGAGTTCTTACTCTTTCACTTAAATCCTAAAAACTTAGATCTTATATTTAAACCTTTATCCAGACCTCTCCCCTCTCTGCCCTCTCAAGGTTCTGGAGGGTGACGGGATGCAGAGAGGCCCGGTCGGGGAGGGTGGAGCGTAGCCGCTGACCCACTCCTCACCTCTCACCAACTCAGGTTCAGTGGGACCTCTCTCCCTGCGTGCCTCTCACCTGTTTCCTACTTCCTACTTGCTTCCCTCACCCTATCCTGAGGGAGTGCATGTACGTAGACACGTTAGTTTAGCTGCTATAGGCTTGGACTGTTGCACCTCACTCCGTCTCTCTGGCTGTCTGTACTCTCATGTTCCGATTAACCCAGCTTCCCCCAAATCTCTTTTTTTGTGTCTATATCTACGCCGGGATCCGGAGTCGAGGCTGATCCTGTTGCTGTGGATCCTCTATCCTGAGTCCTGGATCCTCTATCCTGAGTCCTGGATCCTCTATCCTGAGTCCTGGATCCTCTATCCTGAGTCCTGGATCCTCTATCCTGAGTCCTGGATCCTCTATCCTGAGTCCTGGATCCTCTATCCTGAGTCCTGGATCCTCTATCCTGAGTCCTGGATCCTCTATCCTGAGTCCTGGATCCTCTATCCTGAGTCCTGGATCCTCTATCCTGAGTCCTGGATCCTCTATCCTGAGTCCTGGATCCTCTATCCTGAGTCCTGGATCCTCTATCCTGAGTCCTGGATCCTCTATCCTGAGTCCTGGATCCTCTATCCTGAGTCCTGGATCTGAGTCCTGGACTTCGAGTCGTGGCTGAACCTGTCTCTGCGGTCCTGCCTGACTCTCACCACACTACTTCCCTGATGGCTCCCACAGGATGGATATCCTCGTGGATTCATCTTCCTATTATACACACATGCATTTCCAAACATCTGGACTACCTATGTTGCAAATGTTTTATCTTTTAATTCACACACGGCATCTATTGCAGTCTGTCCGTCCTGGAGAGGATCCTCCTCTGCTGCTCTCCCTGAGGTTTCTCCATGTTCCCTTCAACTGTGGGGTTTCTCTGGAAGTTTTTCCTTGTACGATGTGAGGGTCTAAGGACAGAGGGTCTGAGGACAGAGGGTCTGAGGACAGAGGGTCTAAGGACAGAGGGTCTAAGGACAGAGGGTCTGAGGACAGAGGGTCTGAGGACAGAGGGTCTGAGGACAGAGGGTCTAAGGACAGAGGGTCTGAGGACAGAGGGTCTAAGGACAGAGGGTCTGAGGACAGAGGGTCTGAGGACAGAGGGTCTAAGGACAGAGGGTCTGAGGACAGAGGGTCTGAGGACAGAGGGTCTAAGGACAGAGGGTCTGAGGACAGAGGGTCTAAGGACAGAGGGTCTGAGGACAGAGGGTCTAAGGACAGAGGGTCTGAGGACAGAGGGTCTGAGGACAGAGGGTCTAAGGACAGAGGGTCTGAGGACAGAGGGTCTAAGGACAGAGGGTCTGAGGACAAACGTGCAGAGGTACACACTTCTGTGTACTTTTATGTATTAGTACACGTACGGATGTGTATTAGTAAACATACGCATGTGCGGTCGGCGCGGCTGCTGTCGTATCCCGTGGTGACGTCGCGGACGTTAGCGACACGCACGCCGCCGCAGCGCTGGGGGTACGAGTCCTCGCCGTGGAAGTTCCTGAGGCGGTGGAAGATCCTGCTGACGGTGGGGGGGTCGTCGCAGACCACATAGGACGTCTGCGACAGGTGGGGCCCGTACCTGCACAGGAAGACACCACACACCCCGCCAAAATAAGAGATGGAACTCGGTCATTAAACATCATTACATTTAGTTTTTTGTCTTTTCAAAGTAATAATCGTTCGCCTGCGTGTTGAACAGGAAGTGCGTACGTGTGGTAGATGTTGAACAGGAAGTGCGTACGTGTGGTAGATGTTAAACAGGAAGTGCGTACGTGTGGTAGATGTTAAACAGGAAGTGCGTACGTGAGGTAGATGTTGAACAGGAAGTGCGTACGTGTGGTAGATGTTAAACAGGAAGTGCGTACGTGTGGTAGATGTTAAACAGGAAGTGCGTACGTGTGGTAGATGTTAAACAGGAAGTGCGTACGTGTGGTAGATGTTAAACAGGAAGTGCGTACGTGCGGTAGATGTTAAACAGAAAGTGCGTACGTGTGGTAGATGTTAAACAGGAAGTGCGTACGTGCGGTAGATGTTAAACAGGAAGTGCGTACGTGTGGTAGATGTTAAACAGGAAGTGCGTACGTGTGGTAGATGTTAAACAGGAAGTGCGTACGTGAGGTAGATGTTGAACAGGAAGTGCGTACGTGTGGTAGATGTTAAACAGGAAGTGCGTACGTGTGGTAGATGTTAAACAGGAAGTGCGTACGTGCGGTAGATGTTAAACAGGAAGTGCGTACGTGTGGTAGATGTTAAACAGGAAGTGCGTACGTGCGGTAGATGTTAAACAGGAAGTGCGTACGTGTGGTAGATGTTAAACAGGAAGTGCGTACGTGCGGTAGATGTTAAACAGGAAGTGCGTACGTGCGGTAGATGTTGAACAGGAAGTGCGTACGTGCGGTAGATGTTGAACAGGAAGTGCGTACGTGCGGTAGATGTTGAACAGGAAGTGCGTACGTGCGGTAGATGTTAAACAGGAAGTGCGTACGTGTGGTAGATGTTGAACAGGAAGTGCGTACGTGCGGTAGATGTTAAACAGGAAGTGCGTACGTGCGGTAGATGTTAAACAGGAAGTGCGTACGTGAGGTAGATGTTGAACAGGAAGTGCGTACGTGTGGTAGATGTTAAACAGGAAGTGCGTACGTGTGGTAGATGTTAAACAGGAAGTGCGTACGTGTGGTAGATGTTAAACAGGAAGTGCGTACGTGTGGTAGATGTTAAACAGGAAGTGCGTACGTGTGGTAGATGTTAAACAGGAAGTGCGTACGTGTGGTAGATGTTAAACAGGAAGTGCGTACGTGCGGTAGATGTTAAACAGGAAGTGCGTACGTGTGGTAGATGTTGAACAGGAAGTGCGTACGTGTGGTAGATGTTAAACAGGAAGTGCGTACGTGTGGTAGATGTTGAACAGGAAGTGCGTACGTGTGGTAGATGTTGAACAGGAAGTGCGTACGTGAGGTAGATGTTGAACAGGAAGTGCGTACGTGTGGTAGATGTTAAACAGGAAGTGCGTACGTGAGGTAGATGTTGAACAGGAAGTGCGTACGTGTGGTAGATGTTAAACAGGAAGTGCGTACGTGAGGTAGATGTTGAACAGGAAGTGCGTACGTGTGGTAGATGTTGAACAGGAAGTGCGTCAGTGTGGTAGATGTTAAACAGGAAGTGCGTACGTGAGGTAGATGTTAAACAGGAAGTGCGTACGTGTGGTAGATGTTAAACAGGAAGTGCGTACGTGCGGTAGATGTTAAACAGGAAGTGCGTACGTGTGGTAGATGTTAAACAGGAAGTGCGTACGTGCGGTAGATGTTAAACAGGAAGTGCGTACGTGCGGTAGATGTTAAACAGGAAGTGCGTACGTGCGGTAGATGTTGAACAGGAAGTGCGTACGTGCGGTAGATGTTGAACAGGAAGTGCGTACGTGCGGTAGATGTTGAACAGGAAGTGCGTACGTGCGGTAGATGTTGAACAGGAAGTGCGTACGTGCGGTAGATGTTGAACAGGAAGTGCGTACGTGCGGTAGATGTTGAACAGGAAGTGCGTACGTGTGGTAGATGTTGAACACGAAGTGCGTACGTGCGGTAGATGTTGAACAGGAAGTGCGTACGTGCGGTAGATGTTGAACAGGAAGTGCGTACGTGCGGTAGATGTTGAACAGGAAGTGCGTACGTGCGGTAGATGTTGAACAGGAAGTGCGTACGTGCGGTAGATGTTAAACAGGAAGTGGGTACGTGCGGTAGATGTTGAACAGGAAGTGCGTACGTGCGGTAGATGTTGAACAGGAAGTGCGTACGTGCGGTAGATGTTAAACAGGAAGTGCGTACGTGCGGTAGATGTTGAACACGAAGTGCGTACGTGCGGTAGATGTTGAACAGGAAGTGCGTACGTGCGGTAGATGTTGAACAGGAAGTGCGTACGTGCGGTAGATGTTAAACAGGAAGTGCGTACGTGCGGTAGATGTTGAACAGGAAGTGCGTACGTGCGGTAGATGTTAAACAGGAAGTGCGTACGTGCGGTAGATGTTGAACAGGAAGTGCGTACGTGCGGTAGATGTTGAACAGGAAGTGCGTACGTGCGGTAGATGTTAAACAGGAAGTGCGTACGTGCGGTAGATGTTGAACAGGAAGTGCGTACGTGCGGTAGATGTTAAACAGGAAGTGCGTACGTGCGGTAGATGTTGAACAGGAAGTGCGTACGTGCGGTAGATGTTAAACAGGAAGTGCGTACGTGCGGTAGATGTTGAACAGGAAGTGCGTACGTGCGGTAGATGTTGAACAGGAAGTGCGTACGTGCGGTAGATGTTGAACAGGAAGTGCGTACGTGCGGTAGATGTTGAACAGGAAGTGCGTACGTGCGGTAGATGTTGAACAGGAAGTGCGGACGTGCGGTAGATGTTAAACAGGAAGTGCGTACGTGCGGTAGATGTTGAGCAGCTGCTGGTTCAGACTCAGGCTCTTATTGTGAAGGAACGTCGCCATCTCAGCCACGACCACCGCCGCGCTCACGCCGTCTTTATCCGGGATCGAACCGCCACACAGGAACCCTGCCGACAGGAAGGACCTCCGTCACTCAGGAGGTGTGTGCCGTGGGTAGGACTCACAGAGGAAGGATACATCGTGACATTCTGAGGAAATATATTGGGTTAGAATAAATAAAAACATGAAATGATATAAGACAATAAATGCGATGTAGGACATGTGGTGCGATGGACGGTGAAATGTGTGTTTGTAGATGCGGCGTTACCGATGGACGGTGAAATGTGTGTTTGTAGATACGGCGTTACCGATGGACGGTGAAATGTGTGTTTGTAGATGCGGCGTTACCGATGGACGGTGAAATGTGTGTTTGTAGATGCGGCGTTACCGATGGACGGTGAAATGTGTGTTTGTAGATGCGGCGTTACCGATGGACGGTGAAATGTGTGTTTGTAGATACGGCGTTACCGATGGACGGTGAAATGTGTGTTTGTAGATACGGCGTTACCGATGGACGGTGAAATGTGTGTTTGTAGATGCGGCGTTACCGATGGACGGTGAAATGTGTGTTTGTAGATACGGCGTTACCGATGGACGGTGAAATGTGTGTTTGTAGATGCGGCGTTACCGATGGACGGTGAAATGTGTGTTTGTAGATGCGGCGTTACCGATGGACGGTGAAATGTGTGTTTGTAGATGCGGCGTTACCGATGGACGGTGAAATGTGTGTTTGTAGATACGGCGTTACCGATGGACGGTGAAATGTGTGTTTGTAGATGCGGCGTTACCGATGGACGGTGAAATGTGTGTTTGTAGATGCGGCGTTACCGATGGACGGTGAAATGTGTGTTTGTAGATACGGCGTTACCGATGGACGGTGAAATGTGTGTTTGTAGATGCGGCGTTACCGATGGACGGTGAAATGTGTGTTTGTAGATACGGCGTTACCAATGGACGGTGAAATGTGTGTTTGTAGATGCGGCGTTACCGATGGACGGTGAAATGTGTGTTTGTAGATGCGGCGTTACCGATGGACGGTGAAATGTGTGTTTGTAGATACGGCGTTACCGATGGACGGTGAAATGTGTGTTTGTAGATACGGCGTTACCGATGGACGGTGAAATGTGTGTTTGTAGATGCGGCGTTACCGATGGACGGTGAAATGTGTGTTTGTAGATACGGCGTTACCGATGGACGGTGAAATGTGTGTTTGTAGATGCGGCGTTACCGATGGACGGTGAAATGTGTGTTTGTAGATACGGCGTTACCGATGGACGGTGAAATGTGTGTTTGTAGATACGGCGTTACCGATGGACGGTGAAATGTGTGTTTGTAGATGCGGCGTTACCGATGGACGGTGAAATGTGTGTTTGTAGATGCGGCGTTACCGATGGACGGTGAAATGTGTGTTTGTAGATGCGGCGTTACCGATGGACGGTGAAATGTGTGTTTGTAGATACGGCGTTACCGATGGACGGTGAAATGTGTGTTTGTAGATACGGCGTTACCGATGGACGGTGAAATGTGTGTTTGTAGATGCGGCGTTACCGATGGACGGTGAAATGTGTGTTTGTAGATACGGCGTTACCGATGGACGGTGAAATGTGTGTTTGTAGATGCGGCGTTACCGATGGACGGTGAAATGTGTGTTTGTAGATACGGCGTTACCGATGGACGGTGAAATGTGTGTTTGTAGATACGGCGTTACCGATGGACGGTGAAATGTGTGTTTGTAGATGCGGCGTTACCGATGGACGGTGAAATGTGTGTTTGTAGATGCGGCGTTACCGATGGACGGTGAAATGTGTGTTTGTAGATGCGGCGTTACCGATGGACGATGAAATGTGTGTTTGTAGATACCGCGTTACCGATGGACGGTGAAATGTGTGTTTGTAGATACGGCGTTACCGATGGACGGTGAAATGTGTGTTTGTAGATGCGGCGTTACCGATGGACGGTGAAATGTGTGTTTGTAGATGCGGCGTTACCGATGGACGGTGAAATGTGTGTTTGTAGATGCGGCGTTACCGATGGACTCCTCGAAGGCGAAGATGACGCTGTTTCCTGCTTTGGAGAGCTCGTGGATTCTGTTCCCGATCCACTTGAAGCCCGGCAGAGTCTCCTGAAGAGCCACACGGACAACACATTCTGTCTTTAGGTAAAGATGTGAGCGCTCTGATGCTCTCTGAGGAGGATGTGGTAAATGTATACCACGAGAAGTTACAAAACACTGCATGTCTCAAGTCCACATGGATGCATGGGCGAAGGAAGCATGCTCAATGAGGGTGGGACCATTCGACGGGGGGGGGCAGGTGGAGGACCTCGCCTCCTCTAGGGGGGTCCGGGGGCATGCTCTCCCTGGTGCACTCTTCAGGTAGGACTAAAGCTGTGGGTACGCCTCTCCCCACGCCCATGTGAAACAGACCTACTTTCTCTGTGACTAACCACTCCCTGGGCCCCGTGTTCCCGTGCTGCAGAGAGTTGTTCTCTTGCTTTTATAAGACCGTATAAAAGGTGTGCCTTCACCTCCCTGAGCCGATCAGACTGTCCGGCAGGAGAGCGCTCTCCTCCTCCGGCCGTAGAAACAAGTCCGTATGTACGTGTACGTGCTCGCTCGTTCTCGCTCGTTCTCTCTCTCTCTCTCTCTCTCTCTCTCTCTCTCTCTCTCTCTCTCTCTCTCTCTCTCTCTCTCTCTCTCTCTCTCTCTCTCTCTCTCCTCTCTCTCTCTCTCTCTCTCTCTCTCTCTCTCTCTCTCTCTCTCTCTCTCTCTCTCTCTCTCTCTCTCTCTCTCTCTCTCTCTCTCTCTCTCTCTCTCTCTCTCTCTC
>CM070445.1:1519951-1562451 GCA_036324595.1 Champsocephalus gunnari
ACTGTATTCACTGAGGACAGGTGACATGTTGCTGAGTCACCAGAGAGCGCCCCCTGGTGGTCGCCCGTCTGTGCTGCACGTTACTGACCTTGTACCCGTTGTCTTCTTTGGGGTTGTGTGAGGCGGTGATCATCACTCCAGCTGCTGCACCCAGCCTCTTCACCGCGAACGGCTGGAACACACACACACACACACACTTAATAACTATCACACACAGAGACACACATATACACACACACACAGAGATACACACACACAGAGATACACACACACACACACAGAGATACACACACACAGAGATACACACACACACACACAGAGATACACACACACAGAGAGACACACACACACACACAGAGATACACACACACAGAGAGACACACACACATAGATACACACACACAGAGAGACACACACACACAGAGACACACATTTACACACACACAGAGATACACACACACAGAGAGACACACACACATAGATACACACACACAGATATACACACACACACAGAGACACACACAAAGAGAGACACACACACAGAGACACACACACAGATACACACACAGAGACACACACAGACACACACACACACAGAGACACACACACACACACACACACAGATACACACACACAGAGACACACACACACACACACACACACAGAGACACACACACAGAGACACACACACACACTCACACACACACACACAGAGACACACACAGCGCAGCGGACAGGAAGTGATGCGTGTTTGCTCACCACGTACGGCGTGGGGACGAAGGCGGAGAAGAGATGGACGGGAACGCCTCGGCTCAGGAGCACGGCGGCCACCAGGCGAGCCAGCCTCAGGGACACGGGGGGGACACACGGGGGGGACACACGGGGGGCGGGGGGGACACACGGGGGGCGGGGGGGACACACGGGGGGCGGGGGGGACACACGGGGGGCGGGGGGGAGAGGTTTCTCTTAATTGCTTTTACAAATAATTCAAATGTGTGATTTTTTGTCTCACTGTCCCCCCTGTCTCACTGTCCCCCTGTCTCACTGTCCCCCTGTCTCACTGGCCCCCTGTCTCACTGTCCTCCTGTCTCACTGTCCTCCTGTCTCACTGTCCCCCTGTCTCACTGTCCCCCTGTCTCACTGTCCTCTTTCTCACTGTCCCCCTGTCTCACTGTCCCCCTGTCCTCCTGTCTCACTGTCCCCTGTCTCACTGTCCTCCTGTCTCACTGTCCCCTGTCTCACTGTCCTCCTGTCTCACTGTCCCCCTGTCTCACTGTCCCCTGTCTCACTGTCCCCTGTCTCACTGTCCCCCTGTCTCACTGTCCCCTGTCTCACTGTCCCCTGTCTCACCTGCTGCTGCTGCAGCCGCTCTCCTGCTGTCCTCTCGTATCGAAACCAACCACCACTCCTCTGCTGGAGACATCTGGACAGCACCTGAGCAGGTAGGAGAACAAGCCCTACACACACACACACACACACACACACACACACACACACACACACACACACACACACACACACACACACACACACACACACACACACACACACACACACACACACACACACACACACACACACACACACACACACACACACACACACACACACACACACACACACACACACACACACACTTTATATTTGGTGGCAGTGGATAGAGCCACTGAGTAGAGTAGAGTCCAAGTGTTAGTCCAGGTGTTAGTCCAGGTGTTAGTCCAGGTGTTAGTCCAGGATTAACACCAGGACTAACACCTAGACTAACACCTAGACTAACACATGGACTAACACCAAGACTAACACTTGGACTAACACCTGGACTAACACTTGGACTAACACTTGGACTAACAGCTGGACTAACACCTGGACTAACACTTGGACTAACAGCTGGACTAACACCTGGACTAACACCTGGACTAACACCTGGACTAACACCTAGACTAACACCTGGACTAACACTTGGACTAACACCTAGACTAACACTTGGACTAACACCTGGACTAACACTTGGACTAACACTTGGACTAACAGCTGGACTAACACCTGGACTAACACTTGGACTAACAGCTGGACTAACACCTGGACTAACACTTGGACTAACACCTGGACTAACACCTGGACTAACACCTGGACTAACACTTGGACTAACACATGGACTAACACCTGGACTAACACCTGGACTAACACCTGGACTAACACTTGGACTAAAACCTGGACTAACACCAGGACTAAAACGTTGACTAACACCTGGACTAACACCTGGACTAACACCTAGACTAACACCTAGACTAACACCTGGACTAACAGCTGGACTAACACCTAGACTAACACTTGGACTAACACCTGGACTAACACTTGGACTAACACTTGGACTAACAGCTGGACTAACACCCGGACTAACACTTGGACTAACAGCTGGACTAACACCTGGACTAACACTTGGACTAACACCTGGACTAACACCTGGACTAACACCTGGACTAACACTTGGACTAACACCTGGACTAACACATGGACTAACACCTGGACTAACACCTGGACTAACACCTGGACTAACACTTGGACTAAAACCTGGACTAACACCTGGACTAACACCTGGACTAACACCTGGACTAACAACTGGACTAACACCAGGACTAACAGCTGGACTAACACCTAGCCTAACACTTGGACTAACACCTGGACTAACACTTGGACTAACACCTGGACTAACACTTGGACTAACACATGGACTAACACCTGGACTAACACCTGGACTAACACCTGGACTAACACTTGGACTAAAACCTGGACTAACACCTGGACTAACACCTGGACTAACACCTGGACTAACACCAGGACTAACAGCTGGACTAACACCTAGCCTAACACTTGGACTAACACCTGGACTAACACTTGGACTAACACCTGGACTAACACTTGGACTAAAACCTGGACTAACACCTGGACTAACACCTGGACTAACACCTGGACTAACACCAGGACTAAAACGTTGACTAACACCTGGACTAACACCTGGACTAACACCTAGACTAACACCTGGACTAACAGCTGGACTAACACCTAGACTAACACTTGGACTAACACCTGGACTAACACTTGGACTAACACCTGGACTAACACTTGGACTAAAACCTGGACTAACACCTGGACTAACACCTGGACTAACACCAGGACTAAAACGTTGACTAACACCTGGACTAATACCTGGACTAACACCTAGACTAACACCTAGACTAACAGCTGGACTAACACCTAGCCTAACACTTGGACTAACACCTGGACTAACACTTGGACTAACAGCTGGACTAACACCTGGACTAACAGCTGGACTAACACCTGGACTAACAGCTGGACTAACACCTGGACTAACACCTGGACTAACACCTGGATTAACACCAGGACTAACACCTGGACTAACACTTGGACTAACAGCTGGACTAACACCTAGACTAACACCTAGACTAACACTTGGACTAACACCTGGACTAACACTTGGACTAACACCTGGACTAACACCTGGACTAACAGCTGGACTAACACCTGGACTAACACCTGGACTAACACCTGGATTAACACCAGGACTAACACCTGGACTAACACCTAGACTAACACTTGGACTAACACCTGGACTAACACTTGGACTAACAGCTGGACTAACACCTAGACTAACACCTAGACTAACACCTGGACTAACACCTGGACTAACACCAGGACTAACACCTGGACTAACACCTGGACTAACACCTGGACTAACAGCTGGACTAACACCTGGACTAACAGCTGGACTAACACCTGGACTAACACCAGGACTAACACCTGGACTAACAGCTGGACTAACACCTGGACTAACACCTGGACTAACACCTAGACTAACACCAGGACTAACACCTGGAATAAAACCTGGACTAACACCTGTCTCATCTGTCTCTCACCTGTGTGTCTCACCTGTCTGTCTCACCTCTCTCACCTGTGTGTCTCACCTCTCTCTCACCTCTCTCACCTGTCTGTCTCACCTCTCTCTCACCTGTGTGTCTCACCTCTCTCTCACCTCTCTCACCTGTCTGTCTCACCTCTCTCTCACCTGTGTGTCTCACCTCTCTCTCACCTCTCTCACCTCTCTCTCACCTGTGTGTCTCACCTGTCTGTCTCACCTCTCTCACCTGTCTGTCTCACCTCTCTCTCACCTCTCTCACCTGTGTGTCTCACCTCTCTCTCACCTGTGTGTCTCACCTCTCTCTCACCTCTCTCACCTGTCTGTCTCACCTCTCTCACCTGTCTGTCTCACCTCTCTCTCACCTGTGTGTCTCACCTCTCTCTCACCTCTCTCACCTGTGTGTCTCACCTCTCTCTCACCTGTGTGTCTCACCTCTCTCTCACCTCTCTCACCTGTCTGTCTCACCTCTCTCTCACCTGTCTGTCTCACCTCTCTCACCTGTCTGTCTCACCTCTCTCTCACCTGTGTGTCTCACCTCTCTCTCACTTCTCTCACCTGTCTGTCTCACCTCTCTCTCACCTCTCTCACCTGTGTGTCTCACCTCTCTCTCACCTCTCTCACCTGTCTGTCTCACCTCTCTCACCTGTCTGTCTCACCTCTCTCTCACCTGTCTGTCTCACCTCTCTCTCACCTGTGTGTCTCACCTCTCTCTCACCTCTCTCACCTGTCTGTCTCACCTGTCTGTCTCACCTCTCTCTCACCTGTGTGTCTCACCTGTCTGTCTCACCTCTCTCACCTGTCTGTCTCACCTCTCTCTCACCTGTGTGTCTCACCTCTCTCTCACCTGTGTGTCTCACCTCTCTCTCACCTCTCTCACCTGTCTGTCTCACCTCTCTCACCTGTCTGTCTCACCTCTCTCTCACCTGTGTGTCTCACCTCTCTCTCACCTCTCTCACCTGTGTGTCTCACCTCTCTCTCACCTGTGTGTCTCACCTCTCTCTCACCTCTCTCACCTGTCTGTCTCACCTCTCTCTCACCTGTGTGTCTCACCTGTCTGTCTCACCTCTCTCACCTGTCTGTCTCACCTCTCTCTCACCTGTGTGTCTCACCTGTCTGTCTCACCTCTCTCACCTCTCTCTCACCTGTGTGTCTCACCTCTCTCTCACCTGTCTGTCTCACCTCTCTCACCTGTCTGTCTCACCTCTCTCTCACCTCTCTCACCTGTGTGTCTCACCTCTCTCTCACCTCTCTCACCTGTCTGTCTCACCTCTCTCACCTGTCTGTCTCACCTCTCTCTCACCTGTGTGTCTCACCTCTCTCTCACCTCTCTCACCTGTGTGTCTCACCTCTCTCTCACCTGTGTGTCTCACCTCTCTCTCACCTCTCTCACCTGTCTGTCTCACCTCTCTCTCACCTGTGTCTCTCACCTGTCTGTCTCTCACCTGTCTCACCTGTGTGTCTCACCTCTCTCTCACCTGTCTCTCACCTGTGTGGTCTGTATGACGGTGAGGTCGTTGACCCTGTTGAACCCGGCTCCCATTGGTCCTCGCAGCCCGGCGGTGCCGAAGCTCATTCTGCTGCAGAGCCGCGAGCGAAGCTCCTCCCACTTCCTGTCCGAGAGAAACACCTCCACCTGGGAGCGGGTCAGCACGTTCTGCACCACAGAAGAAGAGCTCGGGTCAGAGACACACACACACACACACACACACACACACACACACAGAGACACAGAGACGCACACACACACACACACACACACAGAGAGACACACACAGACACACACACACACAAACAGAGACACACACACAGAGACACACACACAGACACACACAGAGACACACACACACACAAACAGAGACACACACACACAGACACACAAACAGAGACACACACAGAGACACACACACACAGACACACACAGAGAGAACCACACCCACACACTAACCCATCAATCAAACACACGTGAACATAATACACGATTAAGTAATAAAATAATAAATAAAAACATGAATACAAATCTCAAGTTAAGAAGTTATAGATTCAGAACAACAGGTACAGAGTGATACACCAATCAGAACACCAGGTACAAAGTGATACACCAATCAGAACACCAGGTACAAAGTGATACACCAATCAGAACACCAGGTACAAAGTGATACACCAATCAGAACACCAGGTACAAAGTGATACACCAATCAGAACACCAGGTACAAAGTGATACACCAATCAGAACAACAGGTACAAAGTGATACACCAATCAGAACACCAGGTACAAAGTGATACACCAATCAGAACAACAGGTACAAAGTGATACACCAATCAGAACACCAGGTACAAAGTGATACACCAATCAGAACAACAGGTACAAAGTGATACACCAATCAGAACACCAGGTACAAAGTGATACACCAATCAGAACAACAGGTACAAAGTGATACACCAATCAGAACACCAGGTACAAAGTGATACACCAATCAGAACACCAGGTACAAAGTGATACACCAATCAGAACACCAGGTACAAAGTGATACACCAATCAGAACAACAGGTACAAAGTGATACACCAATCAGAACACCAGGTACAAAGTGATACACCAATCAGAACACCAGGTACAAAGTGATACACCAATCAGAACACCAGGTACAAAGTGATACACCAATCAGAACACCAGGTACAAAGTGATACACCAATCAGAACACCAGGTACAAAGTGATACACCAATCAGAACACCAGGTACAAAGTGATACACCAATCAGAACACCAGGTACAAAGTGATACACCAATCAGAACACCAGGTACAAAGTGATACACCAATCAGAACAACAGGTACAAAGTGATACACCAATCAGAACAACAGGTACAAAGTGATACACCAATCAGAACACCAGGTACAAAGTGATACACCAATCAGAACACCAGGTACAAAGTGATACACCAATCAGAACACCAGGTACAAAGTGATACACCAATCAGAACACCAGGTACAAAGTGATACACCAATCAGAACACCAGGTACAAAGTGATACACCAATCAGAACACCAGGTACAAAGTGATACACCAATCAGAACACCAGGTACAAAGTGATACACCAATCAGAACACCAGGTACAAAGTGATACACCAATCAGAACACCAGGTACAAAGTGATACACCAATCAGAACACCAGGTACAAAGTGATACACCAATCAGAACACCAGGTACAAAGTGATACACCAATCAGAACAACAGGTACAAAGTGATACACCAATCAGAACAACAGGTACAAAGTGATACACCAATCAGAACACCAGGTACAAAGTGATACACCAATCAGAACACCAGGTACAAAGTGATACACCAATCAGAACACCAGGTACAAAGTGATACACCAATCAGAACACCAGGTACAAAGTGATACACCAATCAGAACACCAGGTACAAAGTGATACACCAATCAGAACACCAGGTACAAAGTGATACACCAATCAGAACACCAGGTACAAAGTGATACACCAATCAGAACAACAGCTACAAAGTGATACACCAATCAGAACAACAGCTACAAAGTGATACACCAATCAAAACAACAGCTACAAAGTGATACACCAATCAGAACAACAGCTACAAAGTGATACACCAATCAGAACAACAGCTACAAAGTGATACACCAATCAGAACAACAGCTACAAAGTGATACACCAATCAGAACACCAGGTACAAAGTGATACACCAATCAGAACAACAGGTACAAAGTGATACACCAATCAAAACAACAGCTACAAAGTGATACACCAATCAGAACAACAGCTACAAAGTGATACACCAATCAGAACAACAGCTACAAAGTGATACACCAATCAGAACACCAGGTACAAAGTGATACACCAATCAGAACACCAGGTACAGAGTGATACACCAATCAGAACAACAGCTACAAAGTGATACACCAATCAGAACAACAGCTACAAAGTGATACACCAATCAGAACACCAGGTACAAAGTGATACACCAATCAGAACAACAGGTACAGAGTGATACACCAATCAGAACAACAGGTACAAAGTGATACACCAATCAGAACACCAGGTACAAAGTGATACACCAATCAGAACACCAGGTACAAAGTGATACACCAATCAGAACACCAGGTACAAAGTGATACACCAATCAGAACACCAGGTACAAAGTGATACACCAATCAGAACACCAGGTACAAAGTGATACACCAATCAAAACAACAGCTACAAAGTGATACACCAATCAGAACAACAGGTACAAAGTGATACACCAATCAGAACACCAGGTACAAAGTGATACACCAATCAGAACAACAGCTACAAAGTGATACACCAATCAGAACAACAGGTACAAAGTGATACACCAATCAGAACACCAGGTACAAAGTGATACACCAATCAAAACAACAGCTACAAAGTGATACACCAATCAGAACAACAGGTACAAAGTGATACACCAATCAGAACAACAGGTACAAAGTGATACACCAATCAGAACACCAGGTACAAAGTGATACACCAATCAGAACAACAGGTACAAAGTGATACACCAATCAGAACAACAGGTACAAAGTGATACACCAATCAGAACACCAGGTACAAAGTGATACACCAATCAGAACACCAGGTACAAAGTGATACACCAATCAGAACACCAGGTACAAAGTGATACACCAATCAAAACAACAGCTACAAAGTGATACACCAATCAGAACACCAGGTACAAAGTGATACACCAATCAAAACAACAGCTACAAAGTGATACACCAATCAGAACAACAGGTACAAAGTGATACACCAATCAGAACACCAGGTACAAAGTGATACACCAATCAGAACACCAGGTACAAAGTGATACACCAATCAGAACACCAGGTACAAAGTGATACACCAATCAGAACAACAGCTACAAAGTGATACACCAATCAGAACAACAGCTACAAAGTGATACACCAATCAGAACAACAGGTACAAAGTGATACACCAATCAGAACAACAGCTACAAAGTGATACACCAATCAGAACAACAGCTACAAAGTGATACACCAATCAGAACACCAGGTACAAAGTGATACACCAATCAGAACAACAGCTACAAAGTGATACACCAATCAGAACAACAGCTACAAAGTGATACACCAATCAGAACAACAGGTACAAAGTGATACACCAATCAGAACAACAGCTACAAAGTGATACACCAATCAGAACAACAGCTACAAAGTGATACACCAATCAGAACACCAGGTACAAAGTGATACACCAATCAGAACAACAGCTACAAAGTGATACACCAATCAGAACAACAGGTACAAAGTGATACACCAATCAGAACAACAGCTACAAAGTGATACACCAATCAGAACAACAGGTACAAAGTGATACACCAATCAGAACACCAGGTACAAAGTGATACACCAATCAAAACAACAGCTACAAAGTGATACACCAATCAGAACAACAGGTACAAAGTGATACACCAATCAGAACAACAGGTACAAAGTGATACACCAATCAGAACACCAGGTACAAAGTGATACACCAATCAGAACAACAGGTACAAAGTGATACACCAATCAGAACAACAGGTACAAAGTGATACACCAATCAGAACACCAGGTACAAAGTGATACACCAATCAGAACACCAGGTACAAAGTGATACACCAATCAGAACACCAGGTACAAAGTGATACACCAATCAGAACACCAGGTACAAAGTGATACACCAATCAAAACAACAGCTACAAAGTGATACACCAATCAGAACACCAGGTACAAAGTGATACACCAATCAAAACAACAGCTACAAAGTGATACACCAATCAGAACAACAGGTACAAAGTGATACACCAATCAGAACACCAGGTACAAAGTGATACACCAATCAGAACACCAGGTACAAAGTGATACACCAATCAGAACACCAGGTACAAAGTGATACACCAATCAGAACAACAGCTACAAAGTGATACACCAATCAGAACAACAGCTACAAAGTGATACACCAATCAGAACAACAGGTACAAAGTGATACACCAATCAGAACAACAGCTACAAAGTGATACACCAATCAGAACAACAGCTACAAAGTGATACACCAATCAGAACACCAGGTACAAAGTGATACACCAATCAGAACAACAGCTACAAAGTGATACACCAATCAGAACAACAGCTACAAAGTGATACACCAATCAGAACAACAGGTACAAAGTGATACACCAATCAGAACAACAGCTACAAAGTGATACACCAATCAGAACAACAGCTACAAAGTGATACACCAATCAGAACAACAGCTACAAAGTGATACACCAATCAGAACAACAGGTACAAAGTGATACACCAATCAGAACAACAGCTACAAAGTGATACACCAATCAGAACAACAGGTACAAAGTGATACACCAATCAGAACACCAGGTACAAAGTGATACACCAATCAAAACAACAGCTACAAAGTGATACACCAATCAGAACAACAGGTACAAAGTGATACACCAATCAGAACAACAGGTACAAAGTGATACACCAATCAGAACACCAGGTACAAAGTGATACACCAATCAGAACAACAGGTACAAAGTGATACACCAATCAGAACAACAGGTACAAAGTGATACACCAATCAGAACACCAGGTACAAAGTGATACACCAATCAGAACACCAGGTACAAAGTGATACACCAATCAGAACACCAGGTACAAAGTGATACACCAATCAGAACACCAGGTACAAAGTGATACACCAATCAAAACAACAGCTACAAAGTGATACACCAATCAGAACACCAGGTACAAAGTGATACACCAATCAAAACAACAGCTACAAAGTGATACACCAATCAGAACAACAGGTACAAAGTGATACACCAATCAGAACACCAGGTACAAAGTGATACACCAATCAGAACACCAGGTACAAAGTGATACACCAATCAGAACACCAGGTACAAAGTGATACACCAATCAGAACAACAGCTACAAAGTGATACACCAATCAGAACAACAGCTACAAAGTGATACACCAATCAGAACAACAGGTACAAAGTGATACACCAATCAGAACAACAGCTACAAAGTGATACACCAATCAGAACAACAGCTACAAAGTGATACACCAATCAGAACACCAGGTACAAAGTGATACACCAATCAGAACAACAGCTACAAAGTGATACACCAATCAGAACAACAGCTACAAAGTGATACACCAATCAGAACAACAGGTACAAAGTGATACACCAATCAGAACCGTTGAATTATTAAACTGCTGTCTCTGAATAATTATTAATAAATAATAAATCACACAGCCTGCGTCTGCGGAGCTTTTCAGGGCTGCTGACATTTAACCAGAGGTCACACACACACACACACACACACACACACACACACACGCGACCTTTAAACACGACCTGTGTGTGTGTGTGTGTGTGTGTGTGTGTGTGTGTGTGTGTGTGTGTGTGTGTGTGTGTGTGTGTGTGTGTGTGTGTGTGTGTTACACTACAGAATAGAAGTCAGATTTCAAAGGTCTTCAGTTTGATATTACAAATCATTCAAATGTTTGTAATAAAAAACATAATATATATTAAAAAAATATAACAACAAAATGAAAACAAACAAATATTGTACTTTATAAATATTAAATAATCACATTTATTTTAACTAATACAAATTAAAACACCAATAAAAAGAGATTTTTTAAACACACCGATATATGAGTTTTAAAGCAGGCGTGCATGTTGGTGTCAAACAGTGTGTGTGTGTGTGTGTGTGTGTGTGTGTGTGTGTGTGTGTGTGTGTGGGGGCAACATGCTCCTCCAGGCTGAATGCTGGTCCTTCATTTAAATACAGATAGTGATATATTACGCGTCTTTGAGCGCGAGGAAAAGCGCTATACAACCCAAAGTATATGTAACTAATGGGCCGAACCCCCAGTCGGGCCTGACCCAGAACATAAACCCGGATCCAGAGCCCTTGGTGTGGATCGACTTGCTCCGTTAGTTTAACGTCCTCTCACCCGGTCCCAGCTCAGCCACTGCTCCACGGCCCGGTCCAGATGCGGGTCTCCGGTTCTCCGGTGCTCCACCACCCGGTCCAGATGCGGGTCTGCGGGGCTCCGGTGCTCCATGCTGACCGGCTCTCTGCGGGGAACACACGCCGCCTCTGGTGCTCTCTGCTCGGCCTCCTGACCCAGAACACGCCCCTCTCTCTCTGGAGCTCCGAAGCTAATGTTAGCCACAAGCTAACGGCATGTTAACTTTTATTTTTTCTTCCAAACTTTATTAACAATGACTCCAAAACATCAGAACCAGACCCACAACAACACAACAACACAACACACACTACTTTAAGGGTGCATTGATGTGTTCCGCTGATCGGTGTGTAAGCAGGCACGTGCACAGGTACGGGCCAGGTACGGGCTAGTGTTGCCCGGGCAACGGCCCGTTTGCCATGTCTCTCTGACCTGCCCCTCTGGAGAGAGGGAGGGGGGGTTTATTTATGTTCTGTTGTGGCCGAATAAACATGATGAGCCCACACTTAGGCCCATTCCCAAACCGCCCCCTACCCCCCTACCCTTACACCCTACACCCTACCCTTACACCCTACCCCCTACCGCTAACCCCTACACCCTACCCCCTACCCCTACCCCCTACTCCTACCCCCTACCCCTCCGTTTGCGCGTTCACGCGGAGGGTCCGCCATATTGAGGGCTGTTCCAAAGCAACGAGTGTGGAGGGGGAGTGGAGGGGGAGGGGGAGTGGAGGGGGAGTGGAGGGGGAGGGGGCTATCAGGCCCTCACACAGCGAGTCTGCAGCGGTGCTGACTGGAGACCGGTCTCTCCCTGACCGGAGTCACGCTGTGTGTGTCCTCAGGAAACAAGCTGTGTACAAGTAGTTCCAGAAACATCCTGATAAACTGTGATGTGAGCGACCTCATGATGACCTCATGATGACCTCATGGTGACCTCATGATGACCTCATGATGACCTCATGATGACCTCATGATGACCTCATGATGACCTCATGATGACCTCATGATGACCTCATGTGTTTCTAACTGAGGATCAAACCTGTGTTTAGTCTAGAGAAAGGTACATGTGTGCCTTGTATTATAAAGTTGTGTATATTTACAGACCGTTGCAGAAAGAAGCTTATAAACATCAGGTTGAAACTAAAAGAGCTTTGAAACACAATGAAAGATGTTTGGAGTTTTATTTGAGTTATTCATTTAAACTTGTTGTCTGAGAGAAGCTGATTTGAAATCGTTGTTACAGACAGTTACGGCACTTCCTGTTTGTGCCGGAGAGAGGGGAGGCCGTCCCAAAGCTAGCTGCTGTGCTTACTCCCTCCATCTGACAGGAGGAGCCTCGTGGAGCTGCGAGTGAGGCTGCAGACGGAGTTCACTCCGTCACGGAGGGGGAGGGTGCAGGGAGGGGTTTGGGATTGGGCCTCAGTGTTGTCGTCTCGATGCGGGAAACACACCGGAAGTCAGCGCTGTCATCTGCTCGCAGTCACGTGACTTTGTTTACAATCTGACAGCTGGAAGCAAAGGAGAGCCCTCTGAGTCGGGTCATACGCTCTGAGAGCACACACACACACACACACACACACACACACACACACACACACACACACACACACACACACACACACACACACACACACACACACACACACACACACACACACACACACACACACACACACACACACACACACACACACACACACACACACACACACACACACACACACACACACACACACACACACACACACACACACACACACACACACACACACACACACACACACACACACACACACACACACACACACACACACACACACACACACACACACACACACACACACACACACACACACACACACACACACACACACCGAATGGCTGCCGGCTGTGGTGGCCCCCCCTGCGGTCCTGTGTGTCTCTCTCTGTGTGTGTCCTGTGTGTCTCTCTCTGTGTGTGTGTGTGTGTGTGTGTGTCTCTCTCTGTGTGTGTCCTGTGTGTGTCTCTCTCTGTGTGTCCTGTGTGTGTCTCTCTCTGTGTGTGTGTCTCTCTCTGTGTGTCCTGTGTGTGTCCTCTCAGAGAGCTGGTCCTGGTGATCCCCAGGTCCCTCCTGAGAACACCAGAAGCCCCTCTGCTGATCTGAGCAGAGAGCATGATGTGTACCCGGGTACATTCTGAATGGACTCCTACCACGAGTACAATCAAGTACTTTTATCGTGTACTTTTGGAGTACTTCAGTCCCCATGACCAAAAGAACGTGTATAACTACGTTGGTCCACAACGCAGGACGTGGTATTTCTACCAAAACGCCTCCCTACGTCTCCCATCCACCCCATTGGCTCGTCTGCGTCACGTGACCTCAACCTCCTCCTGCAGGAAGAAGCATGGCCGACACTCGTGTGATTCTGGGTGGAATGTGTTTTGATGTCACGTGATGCGAGAAGTACGAGATGTTATGTCAGATCGTGTGCAGTGGACGCACACGATCTTTAGTCTGCTCGCTGTCACGAAGAATACTCAGGAAAAGCCGTCTGTAGCAGCCATCGTGCGGGTGGTGGTGGTGTGTCAGTTCATTTAAGTTATATGTATGGTGCAATATTATTTATGAACACTGGGTGGCGGGGTTCAGCTGCACCGGGTGTATATAGGGAGGTCAGGTGACAGGAGAGAGAGGACACAGAAGGAGAGAGCATACGATTCCAGCAGCCGGCAGACGCTCATCACGACAACTAGACTGTACATTACCCTGGATGTAACCATGGATACAGCTCGATATGAACTGCAGCTAAGGACCCGGGGCTCCTCTGTGTGCGTCTGCGTCGCTCTTCAGCCCTTCTGTGAAGCAATGGCACAAATACATAGGACATAGGAACAGGAAGTTGCCATTACAGTGTCCATACAACGCTTTCATCGTTACCAAGGTGGTTGCTAGGGACGCTGCTCTGTTGGGTAAAATGGTGTTATCTGTATTGCGACCCCCCTCAGTGTGTAGTGTTGGTCCACCGCGCACACGTATCAGTTAACACAATGCACATCTAACATGGCGGCGTGGTGTGGTGCCGAGAGACGGGAGGCGGGGTATCAGGGGTATCAGGGGTATCAGGGGTATCAGGGGTACGAGCTGGACTTTATTTAGCGCCTCAAAACACATGCTAGCAGCTCCCTGCGCGGGACGCAAAGTCCGGCTCACATGTCCGTGCAGAACAGTACCCTGACCGTGGATCCTGGTGAGTAACGTCAGTCACACAACACGCTGTCCCCCGTGCAGTGCTCCACTACTGACGACACATCCATGAACCAGCTGCAGGCCCTCAGGACCGCAGGCCCTCAGGACCTCAGGCCCTCAGGCCCTCAGGCCCTCAGGCCCTCAGGACCTCAGGCCCTCAGGACCTCAGGCCCTCAGGACCGCAGGCCCTCAGGACCTCAGGCCCTCAGGACCTCAGGACCTCAGGCCCTCAGGCCCTCAGGACCGAGGGGCTCGTCTGCTGTAAGAATACTACACCGGGAGTCTTCTCTCCTGACAGACCTCAAGCTCTGTGAGTGGAGAGTGTGCCGAGTCAGGGGGACATCAAGGAGACGTCAGGGGGACGTCAGGGAGGGAGACGTCAGGGAGACGTCAGGGAGGGAGACGTCAGGGGGACGTCAGGGAGGGGGACGTCAGGGGGACGTCAGGGAGGGAGACGTCAGGGGGACGTCAGGGAGGGGGACGTCAGGGGGACGTCAGGGAGGGGGACGTCAGGGGGACGTCAGGGAGGGAGACGTCAGGGGGACGTCAGGGAGGGAGACGTCAGGGGGACGTCAGGGAGGGGGATGTCAGGGAGGGAGACGTCAGGGGGACGTCAGGGAGTGAGACGTCAGGGGGACGTCAGAGGGACGTCAGGGACACGTCAGAGAGGGACACCTCGGAGAGGGAGACGCTGAACCTGTCCCTGAAGGCCTCCAGCAGCACGGGGACGGCCTCCTCCACGCTCACGTGTCTCTGCAGCTCGGCGCTCAGCGACGTCACGCCCTTCCCCTCGATGCCGCACGGCACGATGTGCCGGAACCACGCCAGCTCCGTGCTGCAGTTCAGGGCGAGGCCGTGGGACGTGACGTAGCGCCCCACGTGGATCCCTGCAGGGACAAGGACAGTTTACACGACTTCGCCTATCCCGAGGACACTGTGTGTGTGTGTGTGTGTGTGTGTGTGTCCTGTGTGTGTCCTGTGTGTGTCCTGTGTGTGTGTCCTGTGTGTGTCCTGTGTGTGTCCTGTGTGTGTCCTGTGTGTGTCCTGTGTGTGTCCTGTGTGTGTCCTGTGTGTGTCTGTGTGTGTCCTGTGTGTGTCCTGTGTGTGTCCTGTGTGTGTGTGTGTGTCCTGTGTGTGTCCTGTGTGTGTCCTGTGTGTGTCCTGTGTGTGTCCTGTGTGTGTCCTGTGTGTTTAATGTGTGTGTCCTGTGTGTGTCCTGTGTGTGTCCAATGTGTGTGTCCTGTGTGTGTCCTGTGTGTGTCCTGTGTGTGTCCTGTGTGTTTAATGTATGTGTCCTGTGTGTGTCCTGTGTGTGTCCTGTGTGTGTCCTGTGTGTTTAATGTGTGTGTCCTGTGTGTGTCCTGTGTGTGTCCGGTGTGTGTCCTGTGTGTTTAATGTGTGTGTCCTGTGTGTGTCCTGTGTGTGTGTGTCCTGTGTGTGTGTCCTGTGTGTGTCCTGTGTGTGTCCTGTGTGTGTCCTGTGTGTGTGTGTGTGTCCTGTGTGTTTAATGTGTGTGTCCTGTGTGTGTCCTGTGTGTGTCCTGTGTGTGTCCTGTGTGTGTGTGTGTGTGTCCTGTGTGTGTCCTGTGTGTTTAATGTGTGTGTCCTGTGTGTGTCCTGTGTGTTTAATGTGTGTTTAATGTGTGTCCTGTGTGTGTGTGTGTGTGTGTGTGTGTGTGTGTCCTGTGTGTGTCCTGTGTGTGTCCTGTGTGTGTGTGTGTCCTGTGTGTGTGTGTGTGTGTGTGTGTGTGTGTGTGTGTGTGTGTGTGTGTGTGTGTCTGTACCGATGGCACAGATCTTGTTGTCTCCGACCCAGACTCCGGTGTGAGGCGATGTCGACGCCTCGATGCCGAACCGCCTGCAGACGGAGAGGACGGTCTGCTCCAACTCACACACATACCATCGCACACTCTGAGGACACACACAGACACACACACACAGACACACACACGTTAACACACACACACATTATACTGTATTTAGGCATATACTTCAGGTCTCAGATATACACTTGTCTCTGAAGTGTCCTGCCCCACCCAGGTCCTTGTAGCCCCTCCCCCCCTCACCCAGGTCCTTGTAGCCCCTCCCCCCTCACCCAGGTCCTTGTAGCCCCTCCCCCCCCCTCACCCAGGTCCTTGTAGCCCCTCCCCTCTCACCCAGGTCCTTGTAGCCCCTCCCCCCCCTCACCCAGGTCCTTGTAGCCCCTCCCCCCTCACCCAGGTCCTTGTAGCCCCTCCCCCCTCACCCAGGTCCTTGTAGCCCCTCCCCTCTCACCCAGGTCCTTGTAGCCCCTCCCCCCCTCACCCAGGTCCTTGTAGCCCCTCCCCTCTCATCCAGGTCCTTGTAGCCCCTCCCCCCCCTCACCCAGGTCCTTGTAGCCCCTCCCCCCCCTCCCCCAGGTCCTTGTAGCCCCTCCCCCAGGTCCTTGTAGCCCCTCCCCCCCTCACCCAGGTCCTTGTAGCCCCTCCCCCCTCGTGAAGAAGGCTGAATATGGATGCCGATGGGCGGATGGTAAAGCACCGCAAAATCCACCCCCCTTCTCTGGTCACCAGGGGCAGGAGGCTCTGTGGGGTGTGATCCTCTGGGAGTGCTCGAGTCCGGGGCCTCCCGGTGTGCGAGGTTACGGAGGTGTCCATGTGAGGGACACATGCTGGAGGTCTGTAGCCCGTCCTTTGGGGTCTGTGAGGGGCCACGGAGAGGGGACACATGCTGGAGGTCTGTAGCCCGTCCTTTGGGGTCTGTGAGGGGCCACGGAGAGGGGACACATGCTGGAGGTCTGTAGCCCGTCCTTTGGGGTCTGTGAGGGGCCACGGAGAGGGGACACATGCTGGAGGTCTGTAGCCCGTCCTTTGGGGTCTGTGAGGGGCCACGGAGAGGGGACAACCTGAGTCCCCATGCTGGAGGTCCATTGCCTCCGATAGGGTTATCTCTCTCTCAGGCTGCGCCCTCTACTGGACTCTATGGGTACTGCCTTACCCTGCGTGCATCTCACCGTATGAAAGCAGGCCTCGCCTCCTGACCATCGTCCTTTTCTCTCCAGGGAACAGCCAATGCTCCGCAGCTCAGGTGATCACACACCTGATTAGGCTCTGTGATCAGTGGACAGAGCACCCCCACACCTCACCACCGGGCGGGTGTTGGGCGTGGTGCTCGATGCAGGCGCGCTGTCAGAGAGCAGACGTGCGTCCCTTCTTCAGGGGGCACGCAGGCTGCGACAGGGGGCAACAGGCTGCGACAGGGGGCAACAGGCTGCGACAGGGGGCAACAGGCTGCGACAGGGGGCAACAGGCTGCGACAGGGGGCAACAGGCTGCGACAGGGGGCAACAGGCTGCGACAGGGGGCAACAGTGACAGCTCTTACTGCCATGCAGACGCTGGGTCTCATGGCGGCTGCTCACATGAGGGTCCCGTTGGGGTTACTATGCGCCGCCTGCAGAGGTGGTTCTCCAGCCTGCGCTTGGATCCCGAGAGGCACAGGCAGCAGCTGGTGACCACCCCCCCCTCAGTGAGGGGCAACCTCCGGAGGGGGTCTCCACTGGGGCGGGTGACCTCCTACATCACAGTGTTCACGGATGCATCCAGAACAGGATGGGGAGGGACCTGCCTGAAGAGGGCTCTAGGTGGGCGCTGGGCTCTAACAGAGTCTCGACACAGCAACCCCCTAGAGCTCCGGGCGGTAGTGTTCGTCCTCCAGCATCTCAGGCCCTGATTCTGGATACTGGAGAACAGGGGGCCGACCTCATGTCGAGGGGCGGCCCCCTGCCAGGCGAGTGGGTGCTTCACCCGAGGGTGGTGAAGCAGGTCTGGGCCCAGGTCGGGAGAGCGGAAGTGGATCTGTTCACCAGCCGGCGCAGCAGCCTCTGGGCCCTGTGGTTCTGCGTGGCCCTGAGCGACGACCCGCCCTTGGGGCTGGACGCGTTCGCACTCGAGCCAAGAGCTGCTCTACGCCTTTCCAGCGCTGCGTCTCACTCTCCCTCCTGAGGAGAGTGACGTCTGGCAGTCATCCTCGTGGCTCCGGACCGCGTCGGGGCGCCGTGGTGCTCAGAGGTGAAGGTGGGCCCTGGGCGGTTCCCCAGGTCTGGGGGGCGATGTCTCAAGAGGCCTGGCTCCTGAGAGGGACAGGCCGAGAGGGACAGGCTGAGAGGGACAGGCTGAGGGGGACAGGCTGAGAGGGACAGGCTGAGGGGGACAGGCTGAGAGGGACAGGCTGAGAGGGACAGGCTGAGAGGGACAGGCTGAGAGGGACAGGCTGAGGGGGACAGGCCGAGAGGGACAGGCTGAGAGGGACAGGCTGAGAGGGACAGGCTGAGAGGGACAGGCTGAGAGGGACAGGCTGAGAGGGACAGGCTGAGAGGGACAGGCTGAGAGGGACAGGTAGAGGGACAGGCTGAGAGGGACAGGCTGAGAGGGACAGGTAGAGGGACAGGCTGAGAGGGCTGGGATTCCAGCGATGGTGTGAGGAGCGGGGAATAGAGCCCTATCTGGTGTGTTGTCCTCCTCCCAGCTGCTGGGGGACAGGGGCAGCAGCCGTCTGTCCTGCATGAGGGATTTGGTGGCAGGTCAGCCTTGACCGGAGCGGAGACACTCAGACCGGACCCCTCCTTTGTGCCCAAGAGCCTACGGAGTGCGTTCAGGTCAGGGCTATTCAGTTAGGGGGTTTAGTCTCCCCTCATGGGGGGTTTAGTCTCCCCTCATGGGGGGGCCAGGGGGGCTGCACCTCCTCTGCCCGTGCGTGCGCTCGCATGTTACGTGGAGCGCAGGCTGCCCTGAGACGCACCGAACAGCTGCTCGTGTGCTTCGGGGTGACCGGGAAACGCCTGGCAGGCTGGCTCTGCGAGTGCATTGCACACGCCCCCGTGGGGCAGGGAGAGCCTGCCCCACGGGGGCGTGGCCGCGTGGACAGCCTTACTCAGGGGGTGAGTGTGGAGGGTATCTGCACAGGCCCCTTCAGAGGTTTATCTCTGGGACATGTCGGGCTCCTTCTCCTCGTCTGTGCTTGCTGGGGCAACTCAGGACTGGTAGGGGGGGGGTTGTGGGTCAGTTGGCATCTGACCCCCTCCCCGGACGTGATGCGCCCCATTAGCCCTCTCACACTCTGCACTCAGTGCCTGAGCGTGAGGCATGGGTGCCGAGGGGGCCCTCCCCATCCATCTATGGGCGGGGGGGGGGTTCACAGTTCATGATTACGTATTGTAACCCTTGTTATAGTAGCACAGGCGGAGCCCTCTACTCGGGCACTGTCTGCCCTATTCCGCTCGCTGAGAGAGGTGTAGGACGATGGTCAGGAGGAGAGGCCTCCTTTCATACGGTGAGATGCGCGCGCATTCAGGTAGACCCGCCCAGGGCCGGCTACGCCTATAGAAGGCTCAGTGGGAGAATGCACGCAGGATAAGGTAGTACCCATAGAGTCCAGTAGAGGGCTCCGCCTGTGAGCGATGACAAGGGTTACAATACGTAACCCAACGTTATTTAAAGGGTATTGCTCACCTTCTTGAAGCTGCCCAGGTGCAGGATGGGGTAGCAGACGAGCTGCCCCGGCCCGTGGAAGGTGATCAGCCCCCCCCCGGCTGCAGCGCTGCACCTCAGCCCCGGTCTGACGCAGGCCCTCCAGCAGGGGGGGGGTAGGGGAGGCAGCGCAGCCCCGTGGTGAAGGTGGGGGGGGTGCTGGACCAGCAGCAGGGCGTGGCTCTGCTCTCTGACCCTCTGGTGGTGTCTGAGGACCAGCTGCTGCTGTAGAGCCTCTGCCTCTCTGAAGGGGAGGAGGCCGAGGCGCAGGACCTGGACCAGGGGGCGGGGGGGCATCACTCCTGGGGGGCGGGGGGGCATCACTCCTGGGGGGGGGAACACATTATATAATAACACACTTGGGAACCGAAAACTTGATTTATCTAACAAACTAATATAACGTTAAACGTAAAAACTTGAGAACGTGAACAACTTCTTGGAAGTAATCTGAGGTTCAGAGTAATCTGCTCACATTGGGTTCATCGCGTCAGATTGAGCAAGTCATTTCATTGGACGAGAGGCATCCTATGAGAGCTGGTCAGAGGGATGCGTTCAAATGTAGTCAGTCATTTGAGAAACTGTCGAACTGTCGAAAGCAGATCAAGTTGAGCTGAAATCCTCCAGCATCGTTGAAGTCTCCGGTTTGGGAACATTTTGGTTCGGACAAAGACAGCTGGACCGACCCAAAGCTGTGTGTCGGCATTGATCAACTAGCATTGGTTACGCGGCTGGCGATACATCAAACGTGCACTCATTTGAAAAGGCATCACCCGAACGTGAATATCACCGGTACCAACAGAAAACGGACTGAAGGTCAAACCCAACTCCCGCTAGCATGTAGCCTCCACCGCTCGCAGAGAGTTCAGACCGAGCCAGAGCTACTACCAACGCCAAGTGTCCTCGTGTTGCCATGGTAGCAAAGCGCTACCTGGCCGTGCTGCCTCTGTCCCTAGAGAGGGTGCTCTCCACAGCAGGAGACATGCTAGTGCAGCAGATCTGCCCTTTCTGCAGCCATGTGGACGAGTTCATCTTTCTTTAGACGACATGAAAACACAACGACAGCACGTCCTGCTGCCAAGCTGCTGCTCAGGAACAGTTCAGTTCAGATGCAGGTGATTTCAGTTCATCCACAAGCTGCACCTCAATGTTCATTTCATTAGATTCTGTATTTATTTGAGTGAATACATTATTCACAGTTTCATAATAATTAAAACCCCCCAAAAAATATGTTATGTTTTCTCTGAATGCATAAAGATCGGATCGGGAAAAGTCGGTATCGGCAGATTGTCAAACTCAAATGATCGGAATCGGATCGGGAGCACAGAAAGGTGATCGGGACATCGCTAGCTTTAACTGCTATGAGAATGGCCAAAAAGTGCTGAAACGTCACGTGTGCTCACAGTCCGGCCGCGAAGACATCCATGTGACAGTTTTCCGATTTCTTCAAATGCCGTTGCCATGGCAACACAATGCTCGCCATGAAACAAGATGTTCTCATAACTTCAGTTCAAATGCTCCAAACGGCCCAACACTTCACCGGTTTGGTAACGATGCAGCCATCAACACATCTAAGCGTATTATGGGGTGTCATCAAATGCCGTTGCCATGGCGACAGATCATTCGCCATCAAGTTAGTTCAAAAGTTTGCAGTTCAAATATTCTGCTGCTCTTCCAAGCCTTTTTACTTTCTGTTCTCATCTCTCTCTCTCTCTCTCTCTCTCTCTCTCTCTCCTCTCTCTCTCTCTCTCTCTCTCTCTCTCTCCTCTCTCTCTCTCTCTCTCTCTCTCTCTCTCTCTCTCTCTCTCTCTCTCTCTCTCTCTCTCTCTCTCTCTCTCCTCTCTCTCTCTCTCTCTCTCTCTCCTCTCTCTCTCTCTCTCTCTCTCTCTCTCTCTCTCTCTCCTCTCTCTCTCTCTCTCTCTCTCTCTCTCTCTCTCTCTCTCTCTCTCTCTCTCTCTCTCTCTCTCTCTCCTCTCTCTCTCTCTCTCTCTCTCTCTCTCTCCTCTCTCTCTCTCTCTCTCTCTCTCTCTCTCTCTCTCTCTCTCAAGCCCCGTGTCCACGCACCATTCAATCTCAATTCTTCCCTTTCTTCTCACACATCACATTTCAGCAGTTCAGCGTCAGCTTTTCAGCAGAAAGCAAACCGTTACACCGCTACAATTCATGATTTAATTCAACATATTCTTCGGTCAACTTTTAGGGCATTTAATCCTTAAAAATATCATAAATAATCTATTGACCTTAAATACTGCATATTGCTTTGAATGAATGAATTGTTTTTATTATATTGTAGGTAACTTTGCTCCTTAGAAACCGCCGTTAAAGATCAATTATAAAAAAGGTAAATAAAGTAATTATTTTACCCATTACTTATCCTTCTAGAATCCCGTTACAACCCTAATTGAGGCTTTTGCTATTGCGTGAAAATATGACTTTGAATGTGAAATAATGAATATATAGAGGGCAGTTTGACCTCTATATATTGCTTATATACACAGCTCAGACTCTGAACGAGGTTTCATTAAAGCTCCTCACAGCTCGGAGGAACTGCCTCTCTGATCGCACCTGTTTCTCACCTGTTCAAAGTCTCTGAAGTCTTGGAAGCTGCTTCACTGCGCCGCCATTGTTGTTGTTACTCTTCTTCTTCTTCGGTGGTGAAATCGATCTATTTCCGGTCTTCTGCTGCCTGCTTTCAAGATAAAACCTAAAGGAGATCATTTGAGATAGATGGATAGAGGCTGTTATAATAATGATAATAATAATCATAATCATAATAATAATAATAATAATAATAATAATAATAATAATAATAATAATAATAATAATAATTTGAAGGTTTTTCCGGGTTTTATTTCAAATGTTTACGTTTATTTTGAAGTCCAGGAGAGGGCGGGACTTTATCTCTGACGCTGCTCAGTGGCGATGAAGCCAAAACAGCCTGGCACCGGGCCCACAAAGCATGCGCAGTGGAGTTTCCTTTAAGCCCCGCCTCCTCTCTGTCAGTCAGGTGATGGAGGGAGACCTTCTAGATTAATATTTTAGAACATTTGAGTGGTTATTAGTTTATATCGCTACCCTTGATGTGATCTCGTGTGTATACAACATATAGGATGTTTACTAGATGTGTTCTTGAATAAATAATAATAAAAACTACCACCAGGGGGATCTGCTTCAGCGCTCTTTCACTTCCGGGTTTAGGGTATGTTGTGAGCGGAGAGACAGCAACATGGCGGCGGTCGGGAGGAACCGTTCCAGAGAGGCGAGAGACAGAAGGAGAGACAGCCGGAGAGGTGAGCTCTTTTCCGGGTAGACATCAGCTCACAGTCCGCTGATTCACCTCCGGGTCAGGGGGGCAAAATGCGTTATAGAGTCCGTTTATAGTATCGACAACCGGGAGAGAAACAGCTAGTGATCACAGATGGGAGAGAGTTTCCCGGGTAAACAAGTACTCTCATCTATAGGTACATGTACTCACATCTTTAGGTACAAGTACTCAGGTACAAGTACTCACATCTTTAGGTACAAGTTCTCAGGTACAAGTACTCACATATTTAGGTGCAAGTACTCACATCTTTAGTTACAAGTTCTCAGGTACAAGTAGCCTACTCAGAGAAAAAGTAGAAGTACTCGGGTCTTGTTAAATTGTATTTAAGTACTTTAGTAAAGTACTTAGTTACTTCCCAGGTCCTTCAGCTCTGAGCTAGTGTTGAGAGTAACTTTACTATAACTAAGAGAGGCACCGATACTTTATTGACAGAGTTACACTCTTCTGAAAAGCATATATATGAGATGTTGTGTCTTGTATTTCATATCCATGTTTAAAGCTGGAGGTGAAAGTGTGTTTAGTGACGGGTCAGGTGAGCTCTGCTTTGCGAGGACTTGCCCCGACATGTCCTGCTGTAGGAGGGGCCTACATACTACAGTACTAATGATTAATACACAGAACTACACATGAATACACAGTATTACATATTAATACATAGTAATACACAGAACTACACATTAATACATAGTAATACACAGAAGTACACTTTAATCCACAGTATTACATATTAATACATAGTAATACACAGAAATACACAGAACTACACATTAATACATAGTAATACACAGAACTACACATTAATACACAGAAATACACAGAACTACACATTAATACATAGTAATACACAGAACTACACATTAATACACAGTAATACACAGAACTACACATTAATACATAGTAATACACAGAACTACACATTAATACATAGTAATACACAGAACTACACATTAATACACAGTAATACACAGAACTACACATTAATACACAGTAATACACAGAACTACACATTAATACATAGTAATACACAGAAATACACAGAACTACACATTAATACATAGTAATACACAGAACTACACATTAATACACAGAAATACACAGAACTACACATTAATACATAGTAATACACAGAAATACACAGAATTACACATTAATACATAGTAATACACAGAAGTACACATTAATACACTTTAATACACAGAAGTACACATTAATACACAGTAATACACATTAATACACAGTAATACACAGAAATACACAGAACTACACATTAATACATAGTAATACACAGAAGTACACGTTAATACACTTTAATACACAGAAGTACACATTAATACATAGTAATACACAGAAGTACACATTAATACACAGTAATACACAGAAATACACATTAATACATAGTAATACACAGAAATACACAGAACTACACATTAATACATAGTAATACACAGAAGTACACATTAATACACTTTAATACACAGAAGTACACATTAATACATAGTAATACACAGAACTACACATTAATACACAGTAATACACAGAAATACACATTAATACATAGTAATACACAGAAATACACAGAACTACACATTAATACATAGTAATACACAGAAGTACACATTAATACACTTTAATACACAGAAGTACACATTAATACATAGTAATACACAGAACTACACATTAATACACAGTAATACACATTAATACACAGTAATACACAGAAGTACACATTAATACACAGTAATACACAGAAGTACACACAGTGATGTTAGCCTGCGATCAGAGAACATCTGAGCGTTGATCTGTCTGTACTCCACATGAATGCAACCTGTTGAAGGTGAAAAGGTCAAGTCGCATTAAATATTAATTTATATGTTAACTCGTTTGTTCCAGACGATGCGATGACACGACATCTATAAATAATACTATATCTTTTTATATAAATATCGTATTATTTTTGAATGATTGTGTTATTTTTAAATACGTTTTTCCCATGTTTATATTCTGTGTTTGATAAAACGGTGAAAGAGGAGCTCATTGTGTATTTTACCGATACTTGTATATTTCTGGTGTTTATATTCATTGTTTTCCCTCCTGTGTTATATTTATAAATATGTTTGTTGTTGTTGTTGTTGTTTAACAGCTGATCTTTGTTGTTTTCTCTCCTCAGAGTTGTTTGTGTCTCCGGCTCTGATCCCAAAATGTAGCGACGTTTCATCCGGAGCGAGCGGGAAACACAAGGTGGGTCCGCTTTACTGCGGTCAGTGAACGCACCGTATCTCTGCCGCTTTACTGCGGGCAGTGAACGCACCGTATCTCTCCCGCTTTACTGCGGTCAGTGAACGCACCGTATCTCTGCCGCTTTACTGCGGGCAGTGAACGCACCGTATCTCTCCCGCTTTACTGCGGTCAGTGAACGCACCGTATCTCTCCCGCTTTACTGCGGTCAGTGAACGCACCGCATCTCTCCCGCTTTACTGCGGTCAATGAACGCACCGTATCTCTCCCGCTTTACTGCGGTCAGTGAACGCACCGTATCTCTCCCGCTTTACTGCGGTCAGTGAACGCACCGTATCTCTCCCGCTTTACTGCGGTCAGTGAACGCACCGTATTTCTCCCGCTTTACTGCGGTCAGTGAACGCACCGTATCTCTCCCGCTTTACTGCGGTCAGTGAACGCACCGTATTCCGAAAAATCTAATTTTCCAAAAAGTGAACATTTTAGAAGTTTTGAGAAAAAAAGTGAAATTCAAAAGTATTGTTTATTCCTCTCAGGGAGTTCTGTCTGACTCTGAGAACGAGGAGCCGCTGAGCCGGAAGATCAGGAACATCTCCGCCTTCATCCGGAAGACCAAACACTCTGCAGCCTGCATGGGGTCAGAGAACTACTGTTGTTGTTGTTGCTATTATTATTGTTATTATTATTATTATTACTGACCAGCTGACTTCTTCTTCAGTGGTGCTCAGAGGAGTCAGAGCTGCAGCGACCCTCTGGAGGACCGAGCAGGGAAACTGAAGGCTCTCCAGCCCCCCCCTCCTGGACAGAGTACGTAGCACACATGCACCTCCAATAATAATAACATAATATATAGAGTCCTGCAGGACGTGGTGTTTCCGTGTTTGTCCCTGAAGGCAGCAGGGTTCCCGCTGGGTCTTAAAAAGGTCTTAAAAGGTCTGGGATTTGAAAGGTCCTTCTGTGTAGCGATCGTGTCTAAATGTGTTTTGAGGGAAATGTCCGGGCGGCTCAGGACGTGAGAGCCTTTCGGTTCCGATTTGCATTGAATCAAATCAACATGGAGCCAGTAATCACTAACTTTGTTTCCCCCGGCCCCTTATCGGAGAACACCCAGCTAGTAACCTAGCAACCAAGCTTCAGCTAGCGGCAGTCAGAAACTCAGGTCTCTTCGAATCTACTTACAAATAAATAAGTGTCAGTTCAACCGTATCTGGTTGAAACCACTGGAGGAACGTGTTTGAAGCCCGCCGCACCTTTTGCAAAACAAATAGCGTTTGTTTTGCTAATGTAGCGCTAGCTAGTGCAGCGTTAGCTAGTGCAGCGTTAGCTAGTGCAGCGTTAGCTAGTGCAGCGTTAGCTAGTGGAGCGTTAGCTAGTGGAGCGTTAGCTAGTGGAGCGTTAGCTAGTGCAGCGTTAGCTAGTGGAGCGTTAGCTAGTGGAGCGTTAGCTAGTGGAGCGCTAGCTAGTGCAGCGTTAGCTAGTGCAGCGTTAGCTAGTGGAGCGTTAGCTAGTGGAGCGTTAGCTAGTGGAGCGCTAGCTAGTGCAGCGTTAGCTAGTGCAGCGTTAGCTAGTGCAGCGTTAGCTAGTGCAGCGTTAGCTAGTGGAGCGTTAGCTAGTGGAGCGTTAGCTAGTGGAGCGTTAGCTAGTGCAGCGTTAGCTAGTGGAGCGTTAGCTAGTGGAGCGTTAGCTAGTGCAGCGTTAGCTAGTGGAGCGTTAGCTAGTGGAGCGTTAGCTAGTGCGGCGTTAGCTAGTGGAGCTTTAGCTAGTGGAGCGTTAGCTAGTGGGGCGTTAGCTAGTGCGGCGTTAGCTAGTGGGGCGTTAGCTAGTGCGGCGTTAGCTAGTGGGGCGTTAGCTAGTGCGGCGTTAGCTAGTGGGGCGTTAGCTAGTGCAGCAGTGGCTAGTGGAGCGTTAGCTAGTGCAGCGTTAGCTAGTGCAGCGTTAGCTAGTGCAGCGTTAGCTAGTGGAGCGTTAGCTAGTGGAGCGTTAGCTAGTGGAGCGTTAGCTAGTGCAGCGTTAGCTAGTGGAGCGTTAGCTAGTGGAGCGTTAGCTAGTGCAGCGTTAGCTAGTGGAGCGTTAGCTAGTGGAGCTTTAGCTAGTGGAGCGTTAGCTAGTGGGGCGTTAGCTAGTGCGGCGTTAGCTAGTGGGGCGTTAGCTAGTGCGGCGTTAGCTAGTGGGGCGTTAGCTAGTGCGGCGTTAGCTAGTGGGGCGTTAGCTAGTGCGGCGTTAGCTAGTGGAGCGTTAGCTAGTGCAGCGTTAGCTAGTGGAGCGTTAGCTAGTGCAGCGTTAGCTAGTGGAGCGTTAGCTAGTGGAGCGTTAGCTAGTGTGGCGTTAGCTAGTGTGGCGTTAGCTAGTGGGGCGTTAGCTAGTGCGGCGTTAGCTAGTGGGGCGTTAGCTAGTGCAGCGTTAGCTAGTGGAGCGTTAGCTAGTGCGGCGTTAGCTAGTGGAGCGTTAGCTAGTGCGGCGTTAGCTAGTGGAGCGTTAGCTAGTGCGGCGTTAGCTAGTGGAGCGTTAGCTAGTGGAGCGTTAGCTAGTGGAGCGTTAGCTAGTGGAGCGTTAGCTAGTGTGGCGTTAGCTAGTGGGGCGTTAGCTAGTGCGGCGTTAGCTAGTGGGGGCGTTAGCTAGTGGAGTGTTAGCTAGTGCAGCGTTAGCTAGTGGAGCGTTAGCTAGTGCGGCGTTAGCTAGTGGGGCGTTAGCTAGTGGAGCGTTAGCTAGTGCAGCGTTAGCTAGTGGAGCGTTAGCTAGTGCAGCGTTAGCTAGTGGAGCGTTAGCTAGTGCAGCAGAAGCTAATGTAGCATTAGATAGTGCAGCAGCGGCTAGTGGAGCGTTAGCTAGTGCAGCAGCGGCTAGTGTAGCGTTAGCTAGTGCAGCAGCGGCTAGTGGAGCGTTAGCTAGTGCAGCAGCGGCTAGTGGAGCGTTAGCTAGTGCAGCAGCGGCTAGTGTAGCGTTAGCTAGTGCAGCAGCGGCTAGTGGAGCGTTAGCTAGTGCAGCAGCGGCTAGTGTAGCGTTAGCTAGTGCAGCAGCGGCTAGTGGAGCGTTAGCTAGTGCAGCAGCGGCGATTGGAGCGTTAGCTAGTGCAGCAGCGGCTAGTGGAGCGTTAGCTAGTGCAGCAGCGGCGATTGGAGCGTTAGCTAGTGCAGCAGCAGCTAATGTAGCGTTAGCTAGTGCAGCAGCAGCTAGTGGAGCGTTAGCTAGTGCAGCAGCGGCGATTGGAGCGTTAGCTAGTGCAGCAGCGGCTAATGTAGCGTTACCTAGTGCAGCAGCAGCTAATGTAGCGTTAGCTAGTGCAGCAGCAGCTAATGTAGCGTTAGCTAGTGCAGCAGCGGCGATTGGAGCGTTAGCTAGTGCAGCAGCAGCTAATGTAGCGTTAGCTAGTGCAGCAGCAGCTAATGTAGCGTTAGCTAGTGCAGCAGCAGCTAATGTAGCGTTAGCTAGTGCAGCAGCAGCTAGTGGAGCGTTAGCTAGTGCAGCAGCAGCTAGTGGAGCGTTAGCTAGTGCAGCAGCAGCTAGTGGAGCGTTAGCTAGTGCAGCAGCGGCTAATGTAGCGTTAGCTAGTGCAGCAGCAGCTAGTGCAGCGTTAGCTAGTGCAGCAGCGGCTAGTGGAGCGTTAGCGGGTAGAGCGTTGGTGTTGGATCAGGTTCAAACCCCGCTGCAGTCAGCATGTCGTTGTGTCCCTGAGACGCTCCAAAGTGCTCCTGTGGGGATTGCCCTCAGTGTTGAGTGTGTGAGTCGCTTTGGATAAAAGCGTCTAACGAGTGTCATGTGATGTTCTGCTGTTATGTTCAGTCATCGTTCTTATGTTAAACACGAATACATTTCATGGACGTATTTCTCCTTTCATAGCAATTTTCCTTCATACCTTCTAGCCGTGAAATAGGTCTTAAATTCTATTCAAAGTGGTCTTAAATTTGAGTTGGTGAAACCTGCAGGAACCCTGGGCAGCATCTCTCTGGACCAATGGGATCCCTCTGGTCTCAGACCCTAATAACCCACGTCTACTGTCATGACTTCGGCCCCCTTCCTGTGCTTTTGCCCGTCGCTCTCCCTGTTCTGAGTTTGGCAGGGCTGCCTCCATGTGACTCTAGACTCTGTCTCTCAGGTGTTTGATATCTGTGATCTGATCTGTCTCTCCTCAGGTGAGCCACAGCTTCACAGCAGGGATCCTCCTCGCGTCGGAGAACAGTCGCTGCTCATCGGCGCCCCCCCCCTCTGACAGGCGGTTGCCATGGCGTCCCGTCCTCCTCCCGTCCTCCTCCCCCCCCATCCCTCCAGAACGCTCCGTTAGCCCCGATAGCAACGATAGCATCTCGGAGGAGCTGAACCACTTCAAACCCATCGAGTGTTCTCCGTGCACTCCTCCCAGACGCCTGGCTGACGGACGCCTGGTGATAACCTCCGTCGTGAAGTCCACCCCCAGGAACCTGAACCTGAGCCTGAACCAGAACCAGAACCAGGACCTGGACCAGAGCCTGAACCAGAACCAGGACCAGAGCCTGAGACCCAGCAGATACGAGGTTGGAGCCGCATTGATGCAGAAATGGAGGCAGATCGAACTGGACCGGCAGAAAATGAAGTTAAACGGCAATCTGAGCGGAGAGGAAACGCCCTCTGATCGGCACGGCAACAAGACATCCCCCTCTGATCGGCCCGGCAACAAGAGGTTAGAGTCCCCCTCTGATCGGCACGGCAACAAGACATCCCCCTCTGATCGGCCCGGCAATAAGAGGTTAGAGTCCCCCTCTGATCCGCACGGCAACAAGACATCCCCCTCCGATCGGCCCGGCAACAAGAGATCCCCCTCCGATCGGCCCGGCAACAAGAGGTTAGAGTCCCCCTCTGATCGGCACGGCAACAAGAGATCCCCCTCTGATCCGCACGGCAACAAGAGATCCCCCTCTGATCCGCCCGGCAACAAGAGATCAGAGTCCCCCTCTGACCCGCCCGGCAACAAGAGATCAGAGTCCCCCTCTGATCCGCCCGGCAACAAGAGATCAGAGTCCCCCTCTGACCCGCCCGGCAACAAGAGGTCAGAGTCCCCCTCTGATCCGCCCGGCAACAAGAGGTCAGAGTTCCCCTCTGATCCGCCCGGCAACAAGAGGTCAGAGTCCCCCTCTGATCTGCACGGCAACAAGAGATCCCCCTCTGATCCGCCCGGCAACAAGAGATCAGAGTCCCCCTCTGACCCGCCCGGCAACAAGAGGTCAGAGTCCCCCTCTGATCCGCCTGGCAACAAGAGGTTAGAGTTCCCCTCTGATCCGCCCGGCAACAAGAGGTTAGAGTTCGACCCTCAGGACGCCGTGCAGAGGCAGAAGATCCACATTCCTGCTGTCAAGGAGAGGCAAGTTCATATAGCAGGACTCATAATGCTGACTCATGTTAGGACTCATAATGCTGACTCAGGGTTCAGGACTCATCATGCTGACTCAGGGTTCAGGACTCATAATGCTGACTCAGGGTTCAGGACTCATAATGCTGACTCATGTCAGGGTTCAGGACTCATAATGCTGACTCAGGTCAGGGTTCAGGACTCATAATGCTGACTCAGGTCAGGGGTCAGGACTCATGATGCTGACTCAGGGTTCAGGACTCATAATGCTGACTCAGGTCAGGGTTCAGGACTCATAATGCTGACTCAGGGTTCAGGACTCATAATGCTGACTCAGGTCAGGGTTCAGGACTCATAATGCTGACTCAGGTCAGGGTTCAGGACTCTTAATGCTGACTCAGGGTTCAGGACTCATAATGCTGACTCAGGGTTCAGGACTCATAATGCTGACTCAGGGTTCAGGACTCATAATGCTGACTCAGGTCAGGGGTCAGGACTCATAATGCTGACTCAGGGTTCAAGACTCATAATGCTGACTCAGGTCAGGGTTCAGGACTCATAATGCTGACTCTGGGTTCAGGACTCATGATGCTGACTCAGGTCAGGGTTCAGGACTCATAATGCTGACTCAGGGTTCAGGACTCATAATGCTGACTCAGGGTTCAGGACTCATCATGCTGACTCAGGGTTCAGGACTCATAATGCTGACTCAGGGTTCAGGACTCATAATGCTGACTCATGTTAGGACTCATAATGCTGACTCAGGGTTCAGGACTCATCATGCTGACTCAGGGTTCAGGACTCATAATGCTGACTCAGGTCAGGGTTCAGGACTCATAATGCTGACTCAGGTCAGGGTTCAGGACTCATAATGCTGACTCAGGGTTCAGGACTCATAATGCTGACTCAGGTCAGGGTTCAGGACTCATAATGCTGACTCAGGTCAGGGTTCAGGACTCTTAATGCTGACTCAGGGTTCAGGACTCATAATGCTGACTCAGGGTTCAGGACTCATAATGCTGACTCAGGGTTCAGGACTCATAATGCTGACTCAGGTCAGGACTCAATGCTGACTCAGGGTTCAAGACTCATAATGCTGACTCAGGTCAGGGTTCAGGACTCATGATGCTGACTCAGGTCAGGGTTCAGGACTCATGATGCTGACTCAGGGTTCAGGACTCATAATGCTGACTCAGGGTTCAGGACTCATGATGCTGACTCAGGGTTTAGGACTCATAATGCTGACTCAGGGTTCAGGACTCATAATGCTGACTCAGGGTTCAGGACTCATCATGCTGACTCAGGATTCAGGACTCATAATGCTGACTCAGGGTTCAGGACTCATAATGCTGACTCAGGGTTCAGGACTCATGATGCTGACTCAGGGTTCAGGACTCATGATGCTGACTCAGGGTTCAGGACTCATAATGCTGACTCAGGGTTCAGGACTCATAATGCTGACTCAGGTCAGGGTTCAGGACTCATAGTGCTGACTCAGGTCAGGGGTCAGGACTCATAATGCTGACTCAGGTCAGGGTTCAGGACTCATCATGCTGACTCAGGTCAGGGTTCAGGACTCATAATGCTGACTCAGGTCAGGACTCATAATGCTGACTCAGGGTTCAGGACTCATAATGCTGACTCAGGGTTCAGGACTCATAATGCTGACTCAGGGTTCAGGACTCATAATGCTGACTCAGGTCAGGGGTCAGGACTCATGATGCTGACTCAGGGTTCAGGACTCATAATGCTGACTCAGGGTTCAGGACTCATAATGCTGACTCAGGATTCAGGACTCATAATGCTGACTCAGGGTTCAGGACTCATAATGCTGACTCAGGTCAGGGTCAGGACTCAATGCTGACTCAGGGTTCAAGACTCATAATGCTGACTCAGGTCAGGGTTCAGGACTCATAATGCTGACTCAGGGTTCAGGACTCATGATGCTGACTCAGGGTTCAGGACTCATAATGCTGACTCAGGTCAGGGTTCAGGACTCATAATGCTGACTCAGGTCAGGGTTCAGGACTCATAATGCTGACTCAGGTCAGGGGTCAGGACTCATGATGCTGACTCAGGGTTCAGGACTCATAATGCTGACTCAGGTCAGGGTTCAGGACTCATAATGCTGACTCAGGGTTCAGGACTCATAATGCTGACTCAGGTCAGGGTTCAGGACTCATAATGCTGACTCAGGTCAGGGTTCAGGACTCTTAATGCTGACTCAGGGTTCAGGACTCATAATGCTGACTCAGGGTTCAGGACTCATAATGCTGACTCAGGTCAGGGGTCAGGACTCATAATGCTGACTCAGGGTTCAAGACTCATAATGCTGACTCAGGTCAGGGTTCAGGACTCATAATGCTGACTCAGGGTTCAGGACTCATGATGCTGACTCAGGTCAGGGTTCAGGACTCATGATGCTGACTCAGGGTTCAGGACTCATAATGCTGACTCAGGGTTCAGGACTCATGATGCTGACTCAGGGTTCAGGACTCATAATGCTGACTCAGGGTTCAGGACTCATAATGCTGACTCAGGGTTCAGGACTCATCATGCTGACTCAGGGTTCAGGACTCATAATGCTGACTCAGGGTTCAGGACTCATAATGCTGACTCAGGTCAGGGGTCAGGACTCATAATGCTGACTCAGGGTTCAGGACTCATAATGCTGACTCAGGGTTCAGGACTCATAATGCTGACTCAGGGTTCAGGACTCATGATGCTGACTCAGGGTTCAGGACTCATCATGCTGACTCAGGGTTCAGGACTCATAATGCTGACTCAGGGTTCAGGACTCATAATGCTGACTCAGGGTTCAGGACTCATGATGCTGACTCAGGGTTCAGGACTCATAATGCTGACTCATGTCAGGACTCAGGTCAGGGTTCAGGACTCATAATGCTGACTCAGGGTTCAGGACTCATAGTGCTGACTCAGGTCAGGGTTCAGGACTCATAGTGCTGACTCAGGTCAGGGTTCAGGACTCTTAATGCTGACTCAGGGTTCAGGACTCATAATGCTGACTCAGGGTTCAGGACTCATAGTGCTGACTCAGGTCAGGGTTCAGGACTCATAATGCTGACTCAGGTCAGGGTTCAGGACTCATAATGCTGACTCAGGTCAGGGTTCAGGACTCTTAATGCTGACTCAGGGTTCAGGACTCATAATGCTGACTCAGGGTTCAGGACTCATAATGCTGACTCAGGGTTCAGGACTCATAATGCTGACTCAGGGTTCAGGACTCATAATGCTGACTCAGGTCAGGGTTCAGGACTCATAATGCTGACTCAGGTCAGGGTTCAGGACTCTTAATGCTGACTCAGGGTTCAGGACTCATAATGCTGACTCAGGGTTCAGGACTCATAATGCTGACTCAGGTCAGGGTTCAGGACTCATCATGCTGACTCAGGACAGGGTTCAGGACTCATCATGCTCACTCAGGCTTCAGGACTCATAATGCTGACTCAGGTCAGGACTCATAATGCTGACTCAGGGTTCAGGACTCATAATGCTGACTCAGGGTTCAGGACTCATGATGCTGACTCAGGTCAGGGTTCAGGACTCATAATGCTGACTCAGGGTTCAGGACTCATAATGCTGTCTCAGGGTTCAGGACTCATGATGCTGACTCAGGGTTCAGGACTCATAATGCTGACTCAGGGTCCAGGACTCATAATGCTGACGCAGGGTCCAGGACTCATAATGCTGACGCAGGGTCCAGGACTCATAATGCTGACTCAGGGTTCAGGACTCATAATGCTGACTCAGGTCAGGGGTCAGGACTCATAATGCTGACTCAGGGTTCAAGACTCATAATGCTGACTCAGGTCAGGGTTCAGGACTCATAATGCTGACTCTGGGTTCAGGACTCATGATGCTGACTCAGGTCAGGGTTCAGGACTCATAATGCTGACTCAGGGTTCAGGACTCATAATGCTGACTCAGGGTTCAGGACTCATCATGCTGACTCAGGGTTCAGGACTCATAATGCTGACTCAGGGTTCAGGACTCATAATGCTGACTCATGTTAGGACTCATAATGCTGACTCAGGGTTCAGGACTCATCATGCTGACTCAGGGTTCAGGACTCATAATGCTGACTCAGGTCAGGGTTCAGGACTCATAATGCTGACTCAGGTCAGGGTTCAGGACTCATAATGCTGACTCAGGGTTCAGGACTCATAATGCTGACTCAGGTCAGGGTTCAGGACTCATAATGCTGACTCAGGTCAGGGTTCAGGACTCTTAATGCTGACTCAGGGTTCAGGACTCATAATGCTGACTCAGGGTTCAGGACTCATAATGCTGACTCAGGGTTCAGGACTCATAATGCTGACTCAGGTCAGGACTCAATGCTGACTCAGGGTTCAAGACTCATAATGCTGACTCAGGTCAGGGTTCAGGACTCATGATGCTGACTCAGGTCAGGGTTCAGGACTCATGATGCTGACTCAGGGTTCAGGACTCATAATGCTGACTCAGGGTTCAGGACTCATGATGCTGACTCAGGGTTTAGGACTCATAATGCTGACTCAGGGTTCAGGACTCATAATGCTGACTCAGGGTTCAGGACTCATCATGCTGACTCAGGATTCAGGACTCATAATGCTGACTCAGGGTTCAGGACTCATAATGCTGACTCAGGGTTCAGGACTCATGATGCTGACTCAGGGTTCAGGACTCATGATGCTGACTCAGGGTTCAGGACTCATAATGCTGACTCAGGGTTCAGGACTCATAATGCTGACTCAGGTCAGGGTTCAGGACTCATAGTGCTGACTCAGGTCAGGGGTCAGGACTCATAATGCTGACTCAGGTCAGGGTTCAGGACTCATCATGCTGACTCAGGTCAGGGTTCAGGACTCATAATGCTGACTCAGGTCAGGACTCATAATGCTGACTCAGGGTTCAGGACTCATAATGCTGACTCAGGGTTCAGGACTCATAATGCTGACTCAGGGTTCAGGACTCATAATGCTGACTCAGGTCAGGGGTCAGGACTCATGATGCTGACTCAGGGTTCAGGACTCATAATGCTGACTCAGGGTTCAGGACTCATAATGCTGACTCAGGATTCAGGACTCATAATGCTGACTCAGGGTTCAGGACTCATAATGCTGACTCAGGTCAGGGTCAGGACTCAATGCTGACTCAGGGTTCAAGACTCATAATGCTGACTCAGGTCAGGGTTCAGGACTCATAATGCTGACTCAGGGTTCAGGACTCATGATGCTGACTCAGGGTTCAGGACTCATAATGCTGACTCAGGTCAGGGTTCAGGACTCATAATGCTGACTCAGGTCAGGGTTCAGGACTCATAATGCTGACTCAGATCAGGGGTCAGGACTCATGATGCTGACTCAGGGTTCAGGACTCATAATGCTGACTCAGGTCAGGGTTCAGGACTCATAATGCTGACTCAGGGTTCAGGACTCATAATGCTGACTCAGGTCAGGGTTCAGGACTCATAATGCTGACTCAGGTCAGGGTTCAGGACTCTTAATGCTGACTCAGGGTTCAGGACTCATAATGCTGACTCAGGGTTCAGGACTCATAATGCTGACTCAGGTCAGGGGTCAGGACTCATAATGCTGACTCAGGGTTCAAGACTCATAATGCTGACTCAGGTCAGGGTTCAGGACTCATAATGCTGACTCAGGGTTCAGGACTCATGATGCTGACTCAGGTCAGGGTTCAGGACTCATGATGCTGACTCAGGGTTCAGGACTCATAATGCTGACTCAGGGTTCAGGACTCATGATGCTGACTCAGGGTTCAGGACTCATAATGCTGACTCAGGGTTCAGGACTCATAATGCTGACTCAGGGTTCAGGACTCATCATGCTGACTCAGGGTTCAGGACTCATAATGCTGACTCAGGGTTCAGGACTCATAATGCTGACTCAGGTCAGGGGTCAGGACTCATAATGCTGACTCAGGGTTCAGGACTCATAATGCTGACTCAGGGTTCAGGACTCATAATGCTGACTCAGGGTTCAGGACTCATGATGCTGACTCAGGGTTCAGGACTCATCATGCTGACTCAGGGTTCAGGACTCATAATGCTGACTCAGGGTTCAGGACTCATAATGCTGACTCAGGGTTCAGGACTCATGATGCTGACTCAGGGTTCAGGACTCATAATGCTGACTCATGTCAGGACTCATAATGCTGACTCAGGTCAGGGTTCAGGACTCATAATGCTGACTCAGGGTTCAGGACTCATAGTGCTGACTCAGGTCAGGGTTCAGGACTCATAGTGCTGACTCAGGTCAGGGTTCAGGACTCTTAATGCTGACTCAGGGTTCAGGACTCATAATGCTGACTCAGGGTTCAGGACTCATAGTGCTGACTCAGGTCAGGGTTCAGGACTCATAATGCTGACTCAGGTCAGGGTTCAGGACTCATAATGCTGACTCAGGTCAGGGTTCAGGACTCTTAATGCTGACTCAGGGTTCAGGACTCATAATGCTGACTCAGGGTTCAGGACTCATAATGCTGACTCAGGGTTCAGGACTCATAATGCTGACTCAGGGTTCAGGACTCATAATGCTGACTCAGGTCAGGGTTCAGGACTCATAATGCTGACTCAGGTCAGGGTTCAGGACTCTTAATGCTGACTCAGGGTTCAGGACTCATAATGCTGACTCAGGGTTCAGGACTCATAATGCTGACTCAGGTCAGGGTTCAGGACTCATCATGCTGACTCAGGACAGGGTTCAGGACTCATCATGCTCACTCAGGCTTCAGGACTCATAATGCTGACTCAGGTCAGGACTCATAATGCTGACTCAGGGTTCAGGACTCATAATGCTGACTCAGGGTTCAGGACTCATGATGCTGACTCAGGTCAGGGTTCAGGACTCATAATGCTGACTCAGGGTTCAGGACTCATAATGCTGTCTCAGGGTTCAGGACTCATGATGCTGACTCAGGGTTCAGGACTCATAATGCTGACTCAGGGTCCAGGACTCATAATGCTGACGCAGGGTCCAGGACTCATAATGCTGACGCAGGGTCCAGGACTCATAATGCTGACTCAGGGTTCAGGACTCATAATGCTGACTCAGGTCAGGGGTCAGGACTCATAATGCTGACTCAGGGTTCAAGACTCATAATGCTGACTCAGGTCAGGGTTCAGGACTCATAATGCTGACTCTGGGTTCAGGACTCATGATGCTGACTCAGGTCAGGGTTCAGGACTCATAATGCTGACTCAGGGTTCAGGACTCATAATGCTGACTCAGGGTTCAGGACTCATCATGCTGACTCAGGGTTCAGGACTCATAATGCTGACTCAGGGTTCAGGACTCATAATGCTGACTCATGTTAGGACTCATAATGCTGACTCAGGGTTCAGGACTCATCATGCTGACTCAGGGTTCAGGACTCATAATGCTGACTCAGGTCAGGGTTCAGGACTCATAATGCTGACTCAGGTCAGGGTTCAGGACTCATAATGCTGACTCAGGGTTCAGGACTCATAATGCTGACTCAGGTCAGGGTTCAGGACTCATAATGCTGACTCAGGTCAAGGTTCAGGACTCTTAATGCTGACTCAGGGTTCAGGACTCATAATGCTGACTCAGGGTTCAGGACTCATAATGCTGACTCAGGGTTCAGGACTCATAATGCTGACTCAGGTCAGGACTCAATGCTGACTCAGGGTTCAAGACTCATAATGCTGACTCAGGTCAGGGTTCAGGACTCATGATGCTGACTCAGGTCAGGGTTCAGGACTCATGATGCTGACTCAGGGTTCAGGACTCATAATGCTGACTCAGGGTTCAGGACTCATGATGCTGACTCAGGGTTTAGGACTCATAATGCTGACTCAGGGTTCAGGACTCATAATGCTGACTCAGGGTTCAGGACTCATCATGCTGACTCAGGATTCAGGACTCATAATGCTGACTCAGGGTTCAGGACTCATAATGCTGACTCAGGGTTCAGGACTCATGATGCTGACTCAGGGTTCAGGACTCATGATGCTGACTCAGGGTTCAGGACTCATAATGCTGACTCAGGGTTCAGGACTCATCATGCTGACTCAGGATTCAGGACTCATAATGCTGACTCAGGGTTCAGGACTCATAGTGCTGACTCAGGTCAGGGGTCAGGACTCATAATGCTGACTCAGGTCAGGGTTCAGGACTCATCATGCTGACTCAGGTCAGGGTTCAGGACTCATAATGCTGACTCAGGTCAGGACTCATAATGCTGACTCAGGGTTCAGGACTCATAATGCTGACTCAGGGTTCAGGACTCATAATGCTGACTCAGGGTTCAGGACTCATAATGCTGACTCAGGTCAGGGGTCAGGACTCATGATGCTGACTCAGGGTTCAGGACTCATAATGCTGACTCAGGGTTCAGGACTCATAATGCTGACTCAGGATTCAGGACTCATAATGCTGACTCAGGGTTCAGGACTCATAATGCTGACTCAGGTCAGGGTCAGGACTCAATGCTGACTCAGGGTTCAAGACTCATAATGCTGACTCAGGTCAGGGTTCAGGACTCATAATGCTGACTCAGGGTTCAGGACTCATGATGCTGACTCAGGGTTCAGGACTCATAATGCTGACTCAGGTCAGGGTTCAGGACTCATAATGCTGACTCAGGTCAGGGTTCAGGACTCATAATGCTGACTCAGGTCAGGGGTCAGGACTCATGATGCTGACTCAGGGTTCAGGACTCATAATGCTGACTCAGGTCAGGGTTCAGGACTCATAATGCTGACTCAGGGTTCAGGACTCATAATGCTGACTCAGGTCAGGGTTCAGGACTCATAATGCTGACTCAGGTCAGGGTTCAGGACTCTTAATGCTGACTCAGGGTTCAGGACTCATAATGCTGACTCAGGGTTCAGGACTCATAATGCTGACTCAGGTCAGGGGTCAGGACTCATAATGCTGACTCAGGTCAGGGTTCAGGACTCATAATGCTGACTCAGGGTTCAGGACTCATGATGCTGACTCAGGTCAGGGTTCAGGACTCATGATGCTGACTCAGGGTTCAGGACTCATAATGCTGACTCAGGGTTCAGGACTCATGATGCTGACTCAGGGTTCAGGACTCATAATGCTGACTCAGGGTTCAGGACTCATAATGCTGACTCAGGGTTCAGGACTCATCATGCTGACTCAGGGTTCAGGACTCATAATGCTGACTCAGGGTTCAGGACTCATAATGCTGACTCAGGTCAGGGGTCAGGACTCATAATGCTGACTCAGGGTTCAGGACTCATAATGCTGACTCAGGGTTCAGGACTCATAATGCTGACTCAGGGTTCAGGACTCATGATGCTGACTCAGGGTTCAGGACTCATCATGCTGACTCAGGGTTCAGGACTCATAATGCTGACTCAGGGTTCAGGACTCATAATGCTGACTCAGGGTTCAGGACTCATGATGCTGACTCAGGGTTCAGGACTCATAATGCTGACTCATGTCAGGACTCATAATGCTGACTCAGGTCAGGGTTCAGGACTCATAATGCTGACTCAGGGTTCAGGACTCATAGTGCTGACTCAGGTCAGGGTTCAGGACTCATAGTGCTGACTCAGGTCAGGGTTCAGGACTCTTAATGCTGACTCAGGGTTCAGGACTCATAATGCTGACTCAGGGTTCAGGACTCATAGTGCTGACTCAGGTCAGGGTTCAGGACTCATAATGCTGACTCAGGTCAGGGTTCAGGACTCATAATGCTGACTCAGGTCAGGGTTCAGGACTCTTAATGCTGACTCAGGGTTCAGGACTCATAATGCTGACTCAGGGTTCAGGACTCATAATGCTGACTCAGGGTTCAGGACTCATAATGCTGACTCAGGGTTCAGGACTCATAATGCTGACTCAGGTCAGGGTTCAGGACTCATAATGCTGACTCAGGTCAGGGTTCAGGACTCTTAATGCTGACTCAGGGTTCAGGACTCATAATGCTGACTCAGGGTTCAGGACTCATAATGCTGACTCAGGTCAGGGTTCAGGACTCATCATGCTGACTCAGGACAGGGTTCAGGACTCATCATGCTCACTCAGGCTTCAGGACTCATAATGCTGACTCAGGTCAGGACTCATAATGCTGACTCAGGGTTCAGGACTCATAATGCTGACTCAGGGTTCAGGACTCATGATGCTGACTCAGGTCAGGGTTCAGGACTCATAATGCTGACTCAGGGTTCAGGACTCATAATGCTGTCTCAGGGTTCAGGACTCATGATGCTGACTCAGGGTTCAGGACTCATAATGCTGACTCAGGGTCCAGGACTCATAATGCTGACGCAGGGTCCAGGACTCATAATGCTGACGCAGGGTCCAGGACTCATAATGCTGACTCAGGGTCCAGGACTCATAATGCTGACTCAGGGTTCAGGACTCATCATGCTGACTCAGGGTTCAGGACTCATAATGCTGACTCAGGGTTCAGGACTCATAATGCTGACTCATGTTATGGTAATATCTGAACCTTCTCTCCTCGTTCAGGAGCTCCTGCAGGAAGCGGGCCTTTTCTCCAGTCCTCAGGAACTCCAGGATCCAGACCCGGAAACTGGACCAGAACCAGAAGGAGTCCGAGCAGCGGGGAAGGAAGAGCCAAGAGAAGACCCGGCACGTGGACCTGGACCAGGAGAAGACCCGGCACGTGGACCTGGACCAGGAGAAGACCTGGCACCTGGACCAGGACCAGGAGAAGACCTGGCATCTGGACCAGGACCAGGAGAAGACCCGGCACCTGGACCAGGACCAGGAGAAGACCCGGCACCTGGACCAGGACCAGGAGAAGACCTGGCATCTGGACCAGGACCAGGAGAAGACACGGGTCCAGGACCAGAAGAAGACCCGGCACCTGGACCTGGACCAGGAGAAGACCCGGGTCCAGGACCAGGAGAAGACCCAGCACCTGGATCTGGACCAGGAGAA
>CM070445.1:1571976-1606976 GCA_036324595.1 Champsocephalus gunnari
GGTCTCTCTCTCTCTCTCTCTCTACAGGTCTCTCTCTCTCTCTACAGGTCTCTCTCTCTCTACAGGTCTCTCTCTGTCTCTCTACAGGTCTCTCTCTCTCTCTACAGGTCTCTCTCTGTCTCTACAGGTCTCTCTCTCTCTACAGGTCTCTCTTTTTCTACAGGTCTCTCTCTCTCTCTCTCTCTCTCTCTCTCTCTCTCTCTCTCTCTCTCTCTCTCTCTCTACAGGTCTCTCTCTCTCTCTCTACAGGTCTCTCTCTCTCTCTCTCTCTCTCTCTATCTCTCTACAGGTCTCTCTCTCTCTCCAGGTCTCTCTCTTTCTCTCCAGGTCTCTCTCTCTCTCCAGGTCTCTCTCTCTCTCTCTCTCTCTACAGGTCTCTCTCTCTCTCTCTCTCTCTCTCTACAGGTCTCTCTCTCTCTCTCTACAGGTCTCTCTCTCTCTCTCTACAGGTCTCTCTCTCTCTCTTTCTCTCTCTCTACAGGTATCTCTCTCTCTCTCTACAGGTCTCTCTCTCTCTCTACAGGTCTCTCTCTCTCTCTACAGGTCTCTCTCTCTCTACAGGTCTCTCTCTCTCTATACAGGTCTCTCTCTCCAGGTCTCTCTCTCTCTCTCTCTCTACAGGTCTCTCTCTCTCTCTCTCTACAGGTGTGTCTCTCTCTCTCTACAGGTCTCTCTCTCTCTCTCTCTCTCTCTACAGGTCTCTCTCTCTCTACAGGTCTATAGGTCTCTCTCTCTCTCTCTCTCTACAGGTCTCTCTCTCTCTCTACAAGTCTCTCTCTACAGGTCTCTCTCTCTCTCTCTCTCTCTCTCTCTCTCTACAGGTCTCTCTCTCTCTCTCTACAAGTCTCTCTCTACAGGTCTCTCTCTCTCTCTCTCTCTCTCTCTCTCTCTCTACAGGTCTCTCTCTCTCTCTCTCTACAGGTGTCTCTCTCTCTCTCTCTATAGGTCTCTCTCTCTCTATAGGTCTCTCTCTCTCTCTACTCACCCTGATGGTCCCGGTCTCCTGGCAGGTCACCAGCCCCCCCCTCCTCCAGGACCTCGAGCCCAGTAAAGCCTCCCTCTTGCGGGTCTCCACAGCTCCGGGTCTCGGTGAAAGACCCCTTCTCGAGGCTGAAGGTCTTGACGGATCCGTCGCGCGCCCCCAGCAGCAGGTCCGTCTCCGCGCGGTCCCCCCACACCAGCACGCGCACCTCCTCGTCCCGGGACAGGTGTTGCGTGTTGCAGAAGTTAAAGGCCTGTTTCCGGGACAGACTGACCCCCTTCAGGATGCCGGTCTCTGAGCCCAGGAACACCGAACACAGCCGACTCGAGTCCGCCATCTCGATACACGTGTGTTGTTATGGGGACTGTGTCGCGCGACTCTGACGTCTTCTTCTTCTTCTTTGGTTTAATGGCGAGTCGCAACCACTTGGAGCATTGTCGCCACCTACTGTTGACTTGGTGAATCTTCAAGTTATATCTTTGTCCTTTTGAGAAACTTGAAGATCACTTTGTGAACTTCATGTCCCGTGTTTCGTGCGAATATCGTCCTGAGATCCACGTCCTTGATGTCATGTTGTTCCATTGCAGTTTGCAGAATAGCCTACTACACGATGTATTGTCTCTGGTTGTTGTCAATGGCAACCATCACAGCTGCCAGTTGGATGTTTTCCAGTGATGACTTTAATCCGGAGTGACCCAATTTGATCCGGCTGATAATGTTCTCAACTCGAGTCTGTGCGATGGCAGGAAGAAGGGGGTAGAAAGAAACCCATGTGGGATGAAACTAGCCTGAAGGGAGGGGACATGCTCTGATTCCCACCTGACGGCACACAGACCCTCCACCGTCTTTGTTTTGAACTGTCACAGCAAACCAAGCCCACAAACGGAAGAGGGCAGCGATGAAGGTCGATGTTTTCTATTATTTAACGTGGGTTTTTTGCAACCAGGGGAAACGTTAAATAGATATGTTTGTAAATGTACTTTGTGTTCATGTATTGCTGGGGAAGCTGAGCTGCCAGGGGAAAACTGGGGATCAATAAAGTTTCTTATCATATCTTATTTTGAAAAAAACATCCAACTACGTCATTATTAGACGGCCGCACGTTGGCGCATGCGCATATCTCATTAGCCACACCACCATTTTGGCTCTCAGTTAGCTTTTAGTTTCTAAAAAAAAACATACAATTTCTCCCGCTTTTGTATTAAAGTTAAAACAAACACAGAGCCGTCAGCTGTTCGGATCTGAACCCGAGCCTTTGTTCTTCAGGGAAATGGACGGAGAAGAGGAAGACTTTGTGTCCGGGAGAAACTCCGGTAAAAATAGACTGTTGCTCTGCTTTGTTTCACAACATGCTAACAAGCTAACTATGCTACATCCACTCATTGTAGTGGGTCGTAGATGGAGCTAACTATGCTAACAGGCTAACATCCACTCATTGTAGTGGGTCGTAGATGGAGCTAACTATGCTAACAGGCTAACATCCACTCATTGTAGTGGGTCGTAGATGGAGCTAACTATGCTACATCCACTCATTGTAGTGGGTCGTAGATGGAGCTAACTATGCTACATCTACTCGTTGTAGTGGTTCTTAGATGGAGCTAACTATGCTAACAGGCTGACATCCACTCATTGTAGTGGGTTGTAGATGGAGCTAATTATGCTAAGAAGCTAACTATGCTACATCTACTCCTTGTAGTGGTTCTTAGATGGAGCTAACTATGCTACATGTATCCATTGCAGTGGGTCGTTGATGACACTAACAAGCTAACTATGCTACATCCACTCTTTGCAGTGGGCCGTAGCTAACTATGCTAACATGCTAAGTGTATCCATTGCAGGTGAAGCTTCAGAATCCCTTTATTCGTCCCAAAAAGGGGAAGCGAACGGTGTTACAGCAGAGTATAGATAGGGACGAAGAACATTATCGTATAAACAGGCATTCACATAGTATTTAAAATACATACATATTACAATTTACACAAGTACACTTTCAAGTATAGGTAGCTCCAGTGACTCCAGGTGCTACACATGACGCTCAGGAGGCTGTTTAGCTCTTATCCTCTGGCATATTGTGACTTCAATGGAGAAGACTGTCTGTGTCTCATAACGGGTACTAAGCAGGAGACCCAGTCCCTCTCCAATCCGTTGCATCCATTGCAGTTGGTCGTAGGTGAAGCTAACTATGCTACATGAAGATAGGTAGGTACACATATATGTATGTATATATTTATATGTGTGTGTGTGTAGGTAGGTAGGTAGGTGGGTAGGTTGATCCCACATTGGGAAATTATGTTGTTACAGCCGCACTGTGTTCAGACATTCATATATTTAAAAGGAGTACAGTATAAACATAATACGAATACACAATATAAAGTATTCTAGGCTGAACTGGATGAACAGGTGAAGCTTCGGGCTGAACTGGATGAACAGGTGAAGCTTCGGGCTGAACTGGATTCACAGGTGAAGCTTCAGGCTGAACAGGATTCACAGGTGAAGCTTCGGGCTGAACTGGATGAACAGGTGAAGCTTCGGGCTGAACTGGATTCACAGGTGAAGCTTCGGGCTGAACTGGATTCACAGGTGAAGCTTCGGGCTGAACTGGATTCACAGGTGAAGCTTCAGGCTGAACAGGATTCACAGGTGAAGCTTCAGGCTGAACTGGATTCACAGGTGAAGCTTCAGGCTGAACAGGATTCACAGGTGAAGCTTCAGGCTGAACTGGATTCACAGGTGAAGCTTCAGGCTGAACAGGATTCACAGGTGAAGCTTCAGGCTGAACTGGATTCACAGGTGAAGCTTCAGGCTGAACAGGATTCACAGGTGAAGCTTCAGGCTGAACTGGATTCACAGGTGAAGCTTCAGGCTGAACAGGATTCACAGGTGAAGCTTCAGGCTGAACTGGATTCACAGGTGAAGCTTCAGGCTGAACAGGATTCACAGGTGAAGCTTCAGGCTGAACAGGATTCACAGGTGAAGCTTCGGGCTGAACAGGTGAAGCTTCGGGCTGAACTGGTGAAGCTTCGGGATTCACAGGTGAAGCTTCGGGCTGAACAGGTGAAGCTTCGGGCTGAACTGGTGAAGCTTCGGGATTCACAGGTGAAGCTTCGGGATTCACAGGTGAAGCTTCGGGCTGAACAGGTGAAGCTTCGGGCTGAAGGGGATTCACAGGTGAAGCTTCAGGCTGAAGAGGTGAAGCTTCGGGCTGAACAGGTGAAGCTGCGGGCTGAACAGGTGAAGCTGCGGGCTGAAGAGGTGAAGCTTCGGGCTGAACAGGTGAAGCTTCGGGCTGAAGAGGTGAAGCTGCGGGCTGAAGAGGTGAAGCTTCAGGCTGAAGAGGTGAAGCTTCGGGCTGAACAGGTGAAGCTGCGGGCTGAACAGGTGAAGCTTCGGGCTGAACAGGTGAAGCTTCGGGCTGAAGGGGATTCACAGGAGGTGGTCTAGCTCTTATTCTCGGGGGACTAAAGGCTGCCCGTGTCTCTTCCCGGCTGCAGGCTCAGGGTGTAATATATAGCGGAGTAGATGTACTCTTTCCTTCGGTACCCACCTGAGGCGCGGACCCCGTGGAGTTTCATATGAAGTAGGTTTACCGCAGTACGTGTCTCCTTGTTGAACAGAAGCAGTCACCCCGATGAGCGACGGCATGGAGCCGGTCTGGTCTCACAGTAGCTCTGGGCAAAGAAAGTCATTGGTTTCAGTTCGTAGAAGACATCCAGAACCTGTGGTGCCTTTTGGACATTTCAGAATATGTAGTGCCGCTTCGGCTCTTTGTAACCTCAGCTGAGGATATGTCAGATATGCTCTCTCTCTGTGGTCTCGCGCTCCAATGGAGATGCTGGCGTTGTAATAGTTCCGTTATTCCACCACAAAAGCGTTATTTTCCTGCAGGTGTGTAACGGCACATCCAGCGAGGTCCGGACGCTGCCGTGTGTCTGACCGGTTGTGTGTTTGTGTTGCAGACGACGGAGGCGGCACTCCGGTCCAGGATGAACTCCCGGGGTCAGACGGCGGCCATCAGTCTGAGGTCAGAGGTCACACGCTGCTGATGCATTACATCGAAGCACACACTGTGGACGATATCAGGTTTCTGCTGTGGGCAAGGCACACGGCACCTCAGCGTGCGTCACACATTAAGATACGGCAGACAGACTTTTCAAAACAAGATGATAAAGGAAACACAGCAGGAACTTGGAGTCCATTATTCCCCGTTGTTGCATGAGAGGCGAGCTTCAATAAAGTTCTGTCTTTTGTTTACGTCTCATCCATGAAACGGGGACACGGCCCACTTCCCTCCGTTCTGCTTCTGTGAAATGCTGCCATCTCTTAATATCTTTTTATGTTATTATAGTTTTCTTAAAATACTTCTCTGTGTTTTTAATGTTTGTTTTACTTTTATGTCACGACACCAAGTCAAAGTCCTCGTACGTGTGATACTGCTGATACAGGTCAAACTCTATTTCATCGTGGGCCCCGTTAGCCGGTTCAGAACCTGGTTCAGAGCCAGGTTCAGAGCCAGGTTCAGAGCCAGGTTCAGAGCCAGGTTCAGAGCCAGGTTCAGAACCAGGTTCAGAGCCAGGTTCAGAGCCAGGTTCAGAACCAGGTTCAGAGCCTGGTTCAGAGCCTGGTCCAGAGCCTGGTCCAGAGCCAGGTTCAGAGCCAGGTTCAGAGCCAGGTTCAACCCCAGGTTCTGAGCCAGGTTCAGAGCCAGGTTCAGAACCAGGTTCAGAACCAGGTTCAGAGCCAGATTCAGAGCCAGGTTCAGAGCCAGGTTCAGAGCCTGGTTCAACCCCAGGTTCAGAGCCAGGTTCAGAGCCAGATTCAGAGCCAGGTTCAGAGCCAGGTTCAACCCCAGGTTCAACCCCAGGTTCAGAGCCTGGTTCAGAGCCTGGTTCATAGCCTGGTTCAGAGCCAGGTTCAGAACCAGGTTCAGAGCCAGGTGGGTCGACGCGTACGAGGAGTTTGACTCGTGGACCCTTTCATATATTGTTGAAATCTAGCAACGGGTGAGCTTTGAAATGCTTCCAGATGCTTCTGTGACTCCAGGACTGTTTGTCTCGACAGGACGATGGCAGTAACGATGGAGACGCCCCGAAACCCATGGAAGGAGGAGACAGTGATGATGAAGAGGAGCAGCGAAAAGGACGCGGCAGTGATGATGAAGAGGAGCAGCGAAAAGGACGCAGTGATGATGAAGAGGAGCAGCGAAGAGGAGGCGGCAGCGATGATGAAGAGGAGCAGCGAAAAGGACGCAGTGATGATGAAGAGGAGCAGCGAAAAGGACGCAGTGATGATGAAGAGGAGCAGCGAAGAGGAGGCGGCAGCGACGAAGAGGCTCGTCCTCGACCCGCCGACAGCGACAGCGAATCCTCTCCTCCGGTGAAACGCAGGATGAGCGGCTCAGAGGACGAGTCGCCGGCCAAACACACGTCAGATAACGAGGAGGAGGGCGGGGCGTCGCCTGCCGCCAAACGCAGGGCGAGCAGCTCAGACATGGAGGAGGAAGAGGAGGGCAAGAAGAAGAAGGAGGAAGAGGAGGAGAGGAAGAAAGCAGACAGCGACTCGGAGGACGACAGACACCACAGTGACTCTGAAACAGAGACGCCCGCGAAGCGCGAGGCGGCGCAGATAGACTCGGGGGAGGGGGGGGGCACCCAGCAGGGGGAGGGGGGGGGCACCCAGCAGGAGGGAGGGGGGGGCAAGTGGAAGGCTGCCATGCGGTCTGACAGCGAGGAGGACGAGGAGGAGGGCAAGCAGAAGAAGGCCGCCGCAGCGGGAAGCGATGGAGAGCCGCAGAAAGACGACAGTGAAGACGAGAAGCCAGGTAACCCTCCGTTATTCAAATCTAACTTTATTGAGAGAGGAGTGCTTCACAAACAGAACACGGATAAAAACTAAACGATACACAGGTTTGTGATTACAAAGAAAACCTTCACCAACGCACGACTGAGTGCAACAGGAAGTAGATAATAGTTCAAGAGTCATTTACATCACATCACATTTAGCTGAGGCTTTTATCCAGAGCGACAATCAGTGCGTTCGACCAGGAAGACACAACCTGAAGGAAACAGAATCATAAAGTACATCAGGTTTCAAAGAGCCAAGCATTTCAAGTGCTACTCAGCTGGCTTTAGAGGAGCCAGTCCTTTGTTAGTATATAAGTCCTTTGTTAGTATATAAGTGCTTTGTTAGTATATAAGAGCTTTGTTAGTCTATAAGAGCTTTGTTAGTATATAAGAGCTTTGTTAGTATATAAGAGCTTTGTTAGTCTATAAGAGCTTTGTTAGTCTATAAGAGCTTTGTTGGTGTATATAAGAGCTTTGTTAGTATATAAGAGCTTTGTTAGTCTATAAGAGCTTTGTTAGTATATAAGAGCTTTGTTAGTATATAAGAGCTTTGTTAGTATATAAGAGCTTTGTTAGTATATAAGAGCTTTGTTAGTATATAAGAGCTTTGTTAGTCTATAAGAGCTTTGTTAGTATATAAGAGCTTTGTTAGTCTATAAGAGCTTTGTTAGTATATAAGAGCTTTGTTAGTATATAAGAGCTTTGTTAGTCTATAAGAGCTTTGTTAGTATATAAGAGCTTTGTTAGTCTATAAGAGCTTTGTTAGTATATAAGAGCTTTGTTAGTATATAAGAGCTTTGTTAGTATATAAGAGCTTTGTTAGTATATAAGAGCTTTGTTAGTATATAAGAGCTTTGTTAGTATATAAGAGCTTTGTTAGTATATAAGAGCTTTGTTAGTCTATAAGAGCTTTGTTAGTATATAAGAGCTTTGTTAGTATATAAGAGCTTTGTTAGTATATAAGAGCTTTGTTAGTATATAAGAGCTTTGTTAGTATATAAGAGCTTTGTTAGTCTATAAGAGCTTTGTTAGTATATAAGAGCTTTGTTAGTATATAAGAGCTTTGTTAGTATATAAGAGCTTTGTTAGTATATAAGAGCTTTGTTAGTATATAAGAGCTTTGTTAGTATATAAGTGCTTTGTTAGTATATAAGTGCTTTGTTAGTATATAAGAGCTTTGTTAGTATATAAGTGCTTTGTTAGTATATAAGTGCTTTGTTAGTATATAAGTGCTTTGTTAGTATATAAGTGCTTTGTTAGTATATAAGAGCTTTGTTAGTATATAAGTGCTCTGTTAGTATATAAGTGCTTTGTTAGTATATAAGAGCTTTGTTAGTATATAAGTGCTTTGTTAGTATATAAGTGCTCTGTTAGTATATAAGTGCTTTGTTAGTATATAAGAGCTTTGTTAGTATATAAGTGCTTTGTTAGTATATAAGAGCTTTGTTAGTATATAAGAGCTTTGTTAGTATACAAGTGCTTTGTTAGTATATAAGTGCTTTGTTAGTATATAAGTGCTGGGGTGCACGGTTTAACCATGTCCTGGATGTAGGAAGGGCCAGATCCATTCGTGGTACGCAAGCACCAGGGTCTTGAAGTGGATTTGGGCTTTGGGGGGGGGTCCAGGAGGGGGGAGGGGCTTTGGGGGGGGGTCCAGGAGGGTGGAGAAGATGGAAAATAGTGTTTTAGGATTGGAATAGGAAGATCGGATCTCATCTTGAAAGAAAGTGTGTGCGATGTGGAGCAGAAGAGCCAGAACAATACAGAGCTCCGTAGAGGAACATTCAGTGGGAATCTGCGTCAGCGCTCCCACTGACTTCTTGGAGGACTTAGATCCTCTCCTCTCACACATCCCTGAGGTCATGGTTAGAACTACAGGTGAGGTCATGGTTAGAACTACAGGTGAGGTCATCTTTAGAACTACAGGTGAGGTCATGTTTAGAACTACAGGTGAGGTCATGTTTAGAACTACAGGTGAGGTCATGGCTAGAACTACAGGTGAGGTCATCTTTAGAACTACAGGTGAGGTCATGTTTAGAACTACAGGTGAGGTCATGGTTAGAACTACAGGTGAGGTCATCTTTAGAACTACAGGTGAGGTCATGTTTAGAACTACAGGTGAGGTCATGTTTAGAACTACAGGTGAGGTCATGGCTAGAACTACAGGTGAGGTCATCTTTAGAACTACAGGTGAGGTCATGTTTAGAACTACAGGTGAGGTCATGGTTAGAACTACAGGTGAGGTCATCTTTAGAACTACAGGTGAGGTCATGTTTAGAACTACAGGTGAGGTCATGGCTAGAACTACAGGTGAGGTCATCTTTAGAACTACAGGTGAGGTCATGGTTAGAACTACAGGTGAGGTCATGGTTAGAACTACAGGTGAGGTCATCTTTAGAACTACAGGTGAGGTCATGTTTAGAACTACAGGTGAGGTCATGGTTAGAACTACAGGTGAGGTCATGGCTAGAACTACAGGTGAGGTCATCTTTAGAACTACAGGTGAGGTCATCTTTAGAACTACAGGTGAGGTCATCTTTAGAACTACAGGTGAGGTCATGGTTAGAACTACAGGTGAGGTCATCTTTAGAACTACAGGTGAGGTCATGGTTAGAACTACAGGTGAGGTCATCTTTAGAACTACAGGTGAGGTCATCTTTAGAACTACAGGTGAGGTCATGGTTAGAACTACAGGTGAGGTCATCTTTAGAACTACAGGTGAGGTCATGTTTAGAACTACAGGTGAGGTCATGTTTAGAACTACAGGTGAGGTCATGGCTAGAACTACAGGTGAGGTCATGGTTAGAACTACAGGTGAGGTCATGGTTAGAACTACAGGTGAGGTCATCTTTAGAACTACAGGTGAGGTCATGTTTAGAACTACAGGTGAGGTCATGGCTAGAACTACAGGTGAGGTCATGGTTAGAACTACAGGTGAGGTCATCTTTAGAACTACAGGTGAGGTCATGGTTAGAACTACAGGTGAGGTCATCTTTAGAACTACAGGTGAGGTCATGTTTAGAACTACAGGTGAGGTCATGGCTAGAACTACAGGTGAGGTCATCTTTAGAACTACAGGTGAGGTCATGGTTAGAACTACAGGTGAGGTCATGGTTAGAACTACAGGTGAGGTCATCTTTAGAACTACAGGTGAGGTCATGTTTAGAACTACAGGTGAGGTCATGGCTAGAACTACAGGTGAGGTCATCTTTAGAACTACAGGTGAGGTCATCTTTAGAACTACAGGTGAGGTCATCTTTAGAACTACAGGTGAGGTCATGGTTAGAACTACAGGTGAGGTCATCTTTAGAACTACAGGTGAGGTCATGGTTAGAACTACAGGTGAGGTCATCTTTAGAACTACAGGTGAGGTCATCTTTAGAACTACAGGTGAGGTCATGGTTAGAACTACAGGTGAGGTCATCTTTAGAACTACAGGTGAGGTCATGGTTAGAACTACAGGTGAGGTCATGGTTAGAACTACAGGTGAGGTCATGGTTAGAACTACAGGTGAGGTCATGGTTAGAACTACAGGGTTGTGAACGCGCTCCTAGCTAGAGAGGACACGGCTGGCTGAGCGATCCACGTGATAGGACCGCTTAGCGAGAGCGCGTATGTTTTGGATTAGGCCAACCGGCTAACTCCAACATATGCTGGTATGCCTGGTGCTCTCCTCTGAGCTCACCTGGAGCTCTCCTCTGAGCTCACCTGGAGCTATCCTCTGAGCTCACCTGGTGCTCTCCTCTGAGCTCACCTGGAGCTCACCTGGAGCTCTCCTCTGAGCTCACCTGGAGCTCACCTGGTGCTCTCCTCTGAGCTCACCTGGAGCTCTCCTCTGAGCTCACCTGGAGCTCACCTGGTGCTCTCCTCTGAGCTCACCTGGAGCTCTCCTCTGAGCTCACCTGGAGCTCTCCTCTGAGCTCACCTGGTGCTCTCCTGGTGCTCTCCTCTGAGCTCACCTGGAGCTCACCTGGTGCTCTCCTCTGAGCTCACCTGGAGCTCTCCTCTGAGCTCACCTGGAGCTCTCCTCTGAGCTCACCTGGAGCTCTCCTCTGAGCTCACCTGGTGCTCTCCTGGAGCTCTCCTCTGAGCTCACCTGGTGCTCTCCTCTGAGCTCACCTGGTGAATGTCCCTTCAGGGTTTATTGACCCGTGTTTGTGTGTTTCTGCAGTGAAGAGGAAGAAGGCCATCCTGTCAGACAGCGAGGAGGAAGATGAGGAGAAGACCAACAAACCAGGTGAGGAAGACCTCTAACCTGTGTGTGTGTGTGTGTGTGTGTGTGTGTGTGTGTGTGTGTGTGTGTGTGTGTGTGTGTGTGTGTGTGTGTGTGTGTGTGTGTGTGTGTGTGTGTGTGTGTGTGTGTGTGTGTGTGTGTGTGTGTGTGTGTGTGTGTGTGTGTGTGTGTGTGTGTGTGTGTGTGTGTGTGTGTGTGTGTGGTGTGTGTGTGTGTGTGTGTGTGTGTGTGTGTGTGTGTGTGTGTGTGTGTGTGTGTGTGTGTGTGTGTGTGTGTGTGTGTGTGTGTGTGTGTGTGTGTGTGTGTGTGGTGTGTGTGTGTGTGTGTGTGTGTGTGTGTGTGTGTGTGTGTGTGTGTGTGTGTGTGTGTGTGTGTGTGTGTGTGTGTGTGTGTGTGTGTGTGTGTGTGTGTGTGTGTGTGTGTGTGTGTGTGTGTGTGTACTAGTTTCTCTGCATCGTTTTGAGGCAAGATATGCCTGATTTTTGCAATGTTACGTAGATGGAAGTAGGCGGTCCTTGAGATTGATTTTATGTGGGCGTTAAAGGATAAATCCTGATCAAATATAACACCAAGATTCCTTACAGTCTCACTGGAGGCCAAATTAATGCCATCCATAGTTAGTATATCTTTAGATAATTTGTTTCGTAGATTCTTCGGGCCAAGTACAATAACTTCAGTTTTGGTCGTGTTTAACATCAAGAAGTTTAAGGTCATCCACGTTTTTAAGTCCTTAAGGCAGTCTTGAATTGTATTTAGATGATTAATTTCATCAGGCTTGATTGATAAATATAGTTGAGTATCATCCGCATAACAATGAAAGTTTACAGAATGATTCCTTATAATATTGCCTAACGGAAGCATATATAATGTGAACAAAATAGGTCCGAGCACTGAGCCCTGTGGCACTCCATGGCTAACTTTGGTTTGCGTTGAAGATTCATCGTTGACACGTACAAACTGAGAGCGTTCAGATAGATAGGACCTAAACCAGCCTAAAGCAGTTCCCTGTATGCCAACCAAGTGCTCTAGTCCGTTCAAAGTGAATGGGCAGAGGCGTGTGTGGACGGGCCGTCTGGTAGATGTGAATCAGCCCTGACCTCACGGTGAATGATGATGTCATAGCGTCCTGTGATGATGTCATAGCGTCCTGTGATGATGTCATAGCCTCCTGTGATGATGTCATAGCCTCCTGTGATGATGTCATAGCCTCCTGTGATGATGTCATAGCCTCCTGTGATGATGTCATAGCCTCCTGTAATGTCCTCTCCTCCCTCTGCGCCTCCTCACAGCGAAGAGGAGTCGGGCGATGTCTGACGAGGAGAACTCGGACAGAGGCGGCCATGACGACACGTTAGCCAAACTGAGGGAGCTGGGCTCAGACAGCAGCGATGAAGAGGAGGGGTCAAAGGTCACCGAGGAGAAGAAGGACGAGAAGGCTCTGTTCGGGAGCGACAGCGAATCGGGAGAGGGCGAGGAGGAGGAGTGAGTATCCTAGGAGGAAGTGTCTGACACAGAGGCAGCTTGAATGTAGAGGTGACGCACAGAGCCAAAGCCAACCTTCTGTGTTTCAGGAAGATGATCGCCGACATCTTCGGAGAGTCCGGGGACGAGGAGGAGGAGGAGTTCACCGTGAGTTCAGACTGAAGCTCAGACTGCAGCGCAGACCTTATGAAGGGTACTAACAACCTGTGTCGTCCTGCAGGGGTTCAACCAGGAGGACCTGGAGGAGAAGAAGGAGGCGCAGGAGGAGCAGCAGCAGGACTCGGACTCTGACGAGGGGGTGGACCGCGGCGGGCAGGAGTGAGGACCCTTCATTTATCTCACAGCAGGGGGCCGTTAGTTACACACGACATCTAGAAAGGATGTGCAGCCGTTTACAATTAGAAGGTAGTCGACGGGGAAACGCTTCTCCAACTGGCTAGCAAGACACCGAGCAGGACTCTCCTGCACTTCAAAGAGAGTTCTGTGTGTGCAGCGTGAAGTCAGACTTCAAAGAGAGTTCCGTGTGTGCAGCGTGAAGTCAGACTTCAAAGAGAGTTCCGTGTGTGCAGCGTGAAGTCAGACTTCAAAGAGAGTTCCGTGTGTGCAGCGTGAAGTCAGACTTCAAAGAGAGTTCCGTGTGTGCAGCGTGAAGTCAGACTTCAAAGAGAGTTCTGTGTGTGCAGCGTGAAGTCAGACTTCAAAGAGAGTTCTGTGTGTGCAGCGTTAAGTCAGACTTCAAAGAGAGTTCCGTGTGTGCAGCGTGAAGTCAGACTTCAAAGCATCGAGTGTTCTCTGTTTGCAGCATGAGCATGATGTCAGACTTCGACGTCATGCTGGCGAAGAGGAAGGCGATGAACAGCCGGAAGCGCAGAAACCGCGACGGAGGAACGTTCATCAGCGACGCCGACGACGTGGTCAGCGCCATGATCAGCAAGATGAACGAGGCTGCCGAGGTACCCGCCACAATAAAAGCCCCTCCCCGCCACAATTAAAGCCCTTCATCGCCACAATAAAAGTCCCTCCCCGCCACAATAAAAGCCCCTCCCCGCCACAATTAAAGCCCCTCATCGCCACAATAAAAGCCCCTCCCCGCCACAATAAAAGTCCCTCCCCGCCACAATTAAAGCCCCTCATCGCCACAATTAAAGCCCCTCATCGCCACAATAAAAGCCCCTCCCCGCCACAATAAAAGTCCCCTCCCCGCCACAATTAAAGCCCCTCATCGCCACAATTAAAGCCCCTCCCCGCCACAATTAAAGCCCCTCATCGCCACAATAAAAGCCCCTCCCCGCCACAATTAAAGCCCCTCATCGCCACAATAATAGTCCCTCCCCGCCACAATAAAAGCCCCTCCCCGCCACAATTAAAGCCCCTCATCGCCACAATAAAAGCCCCTCCCCGCCACAATTAAAGCCCCTCATCGCCACAATAAAAGCCCCTCCCCGCCACAATTAAAGCCCCTCATCGCCACAATAAAAGCCCCTCCCCGCCACAATTAAAGCCCCTCATCGCCACAATAATAGTCCCTCCCCGCCACAATAAAAGCCCCTCCCCGCCACAATAAAAGCCCCTCCCCGCCACAATTAAAGCCCCTCATCGCCACAATAAAAGCCCCTCCCCGCCACAATTAAAGCCCCTCATCGCCACAATAATAGTCCCTCCCCGCCACAATAAAAGCCCCTCCCCGCCACAATAAAAACCCCTCCCCGCCACAATTAAAGCCCCTCATCGCCACAATAAAAGCCCCTCCCCGCCACAATTAAAGCCCCTCATCGCCACAATAATAGTCCCTCCCCGCCACAATAAAAGCCCCTCCCCGCCACAATTAAAGCCCCTCATCGCCACAATAAAAGCCCCTCCCCGCCACAATTAAAGCCCCTCATCGCCACAATAATAGTCCCTCCCCGCCACAATAAAAGCCCCTCCCCGCCACAATTAAAGCCCCTCCCCGCCACAATTAAAGCCCCTCCCCGCCACAATTAAAGCCCCTCCCCGCCACAATTAAAGCCCCTCCCCGCCACAATAAAGCCCCTCCCCGCCACAATAAGAGCCTCCCGCCACAATTAAAGCCTCCCCGCCACAATTAAAGCCTCCCCGCCACAATAAAGCCCCTCCCGCCACAATAAGAGCCTCCCGTGATACTCACCGTGTTTCTCTCTGACAGGAGGACCGCAATCTGAACGCTCTGAAGAAGCCGGCGTTAAAGAAACTCACGCTGCTGCCGCACGTGATCCTGCACCTGAGGAAGTAAGAGCTCATGAAACCCGTGTCCTGCGGTGAAGTGGGGAAGATGTGACGTAGCCCCCCCCTCTGTGTTCATGTGATGTAGAATGGGTTTAACAACATAGACTTGAGGTGATGAATAATCTGTTTGAGTATAACTCGCTGACCGTGCCGTGTTTCCCTCAGACAGGACTTGAAGGAGACGTTCATCGACAGCGGCGTGATGTCGGCCATCAAAGAGTGGATCAGTCCTCTTCCAGATAAATCCCTCCCTGCTCTGAGGATCCGAGGAGAGCTGCTGCGCATCCTGCAGGAGGTGACTCCATTACTGATTACACGCTCAGACAGGGCAGAGGCGAGCGGAGCGATCAGCATAGCTGCAGGGACGTCACACAGTAATGTATTCACAACCCGCAGTGAACAGTGTTGTCTTGGTGACTTTGAGGAAGACCGAAAATACTTCAAAGCGCCAAAACCAATATGTATCTACAATATTTACAAAAATAGTCACCGCGCTTTCATGTCCTGTTGGCTGTGCCCCGGAGGGCCTCAGCGTCGCCCTGCGAGGATCCTCTTAGGCCCCACGGACCCGGTTCCGAAGAGGATCCTCTTCGGCCCCACGGACCCGGTTCTGAAGAGGATCCTCTTAGGCCCCACGGACCCGGTTCCGAAGAGGATCCTCTTAGGCCCCACGGACCCGGTTCCGAAGAGGATCCTCTTCGGCCCCACGGACCCGGTTCCGAAGAGGATCCTCTTCGGCCCCACGGACCCGGTTCCGAAGAGGATCCTCTTCGGCCCCACGGACCCGGTTCCGAAGAGGATCCTCTTCGGCCCCACGGACCCGGTTCCGGGGCCGAATCGCGTCATTTGCAGGAAACAACGTCTAAGGAACCTTAATATTTGATAAACTGTATATTTTATATCCATATAACGAGAAACAACTCATTTAACTGATCTTTTTCTTTTTCTTTCTTAAAAAAACACACAATGCTAACAGTGAGCCTCTGAATTAGCCCCGAGCGAAAAATGCTAACCTATGACTGCACCGAAAATCACTCCTCGCTCCCTTATTACTTATCCTAGCTGCACATCCAACACATCGTTTATGATCGCAAGGAGACACAGAATCTAACGGTGCCCACCTCAACACTGAAAGATACAAACTCGTGACGTTATCAACAAAAACGTACATCAAAACAAGTGGCGCTAGGTAGCCCACAACGCTAACATGGCTCACCTTGGTCTAAACTGGTCTAAACTGGTCTTCAATGGCATTACAACGATACCAACGATGCTGTAGTTAATCCGTAGGTTAATCCAATGTGTCTGCGTCCCCTTTGAAATGTTCTGATAATCTATGAGCAATACAACTGCAATTCCGTTTTAAAATATCAGAGCAGGATATTCCTACGCTCTGTAGCTTCATTGAATGCGCAAAGACGCTTCCTTTTTTTTTCATGAGTGTGTGCGGGACGATTTCCCTTCGATTCTATTGGCTCTAACGGCCAGGAAGAGATGTCAAAATCGAACAAGGGGGCCAGAGATATGGAAAATGGCCCCAGAAGAGGTTTCTTTGCTAAATCTGTCTAAAAAGGTCAAAGGTCACTTGTTTTGCATCAATCTTGATACAGGGCACTTACTATATGTTGTACTTTGGATTCCTAAAGCTTCTCGTCTCCTAACCCCTCATCCAACGGTAGTTTTCACTATAAGTACATAATATCTTTTGGACGGACTATAATTTACAGTTTTTTTACTGTGTTCAATCTGAATTTTCTATAAAATGAAAAACATCTATATTGAATCTGACTTTTCTTCAACTCAGAGGTTCATCGTTACTTTGAGAACAACGATTAATAATGTACCCCTTTTAGAAGAGATGGTCCTTTGTTCTGGGAATGTCATTTTGGAAGTTAAGGGGTGATGTGCAGCGAGGCGGTGCTCAGGAGCCCGACGCGGAGGGAGCCCGATCGATGTAGATCGATATTTACATCGATACATAACGATGTAAATCAAATGTTTTTATTAATTTAAAAAATAGTCTTATTGATTTTAAATGAGAAGTCCGTTGTCACCGTTTGAGCTACGTAGCAACGGCCTGAACTGCTTCCATAGCCTTTTTGCGGAGCTTTTTGATCACAGATTTGAAAACATCGCTGCTTGCTTTGAAAGTAGCACACTGCATGATGTCAGACCTGGAGAGTATCTAGATATCCTGCCCTGCTCACTGCTCATGTGTCGCCGTCTGATGTCTGTGTCTGGACCGCTGCGTGACAAGGAGGGTTTCTGCCCGTCACTTCTCCGCACGGTTTGCTTTTCAGACAAACTGTGGCAACGGCCAATAAGTCCTTAACTACGGTCAATAAGTCCTTAACTACGGTCAGTAAGTCCTTAACTACGGTCAGTAAGTCCTTAACTACGGTCAATAAGTCCTTAACTACGGTCAGTAAGTCCTTAACTACGGTCAGTAAGTCCTTAACTACGGTCAATAAGTCCTTAACTACGGTCAGTAAGTCCTTAACTACGGTCAGTAAGTCCTTAACTACGGTCAATAAGTCCTTAACTACGGTCAGTAAGTCCTTAACTACGGTCAATAAGTCCTTAACTACGGTCAGTAAGTCCTTAACTACGGTCAGTAAGTCCTTAACTACGGTCAATAAGTCCTTAACTACGGTCAGTAAGTCCTTAACTACGGTCAGTAAGTCCTTAACTACGGCCAATAAGTCCTTAACTACGGTCAATAAGTCCTTAACTACGGTCAATAAGTCCTTAACTACGGTCAGTAAGTCCTTAACTACGGTCAGTAAGTCCTTAACTACGGTCAATAAGTCCTTAACTACGGTCAGTAAGTCCTTAACTACGGTCAGTAAGTCCTTAACTACGGTCAATAAGTCCTTAACTACGGTCAGTAAGTCCTTAACTACGGTCAGTAAGTCCTTAACTACGGTCAATAAGTCCTTAACTACGGTCAGTAAGTCCTTAACTACGGTCAGTAAGTCCTTAACTACGGTCAATAAGTCCTTAACTACGGTCAATAAGTCCTTAACTACGGTCAGTAAGTCCTTAACTACGGTCAATAAGTCCTTAACTACGGTCAGTAAGTCCTTAACTACGGTCAATAAGTCCTTAACTACGGTCAATAAGTCCTTAACTACGGTCTGTCTGTTCTGGATTAACAACGTGTCACGTGTTCTGAATTGACCAATCAGAATCGAGTATTCAACTAAGCCATGTAATGCATTGATATAAGAATGATGTGACGACAGAATCTCCTCTCTCCTCGTTAGGATGCTCCCCTCTCACTAAGTGTTTCCTGTGACGTTTCCTCTCGTTAAAGATGCTCCCCGTGACGTTTCCTCTCGTTAAGGATGCTCCCTCGTTAGGATGCTCCCTCGCTATGCTCGCCTCTCACTAAGTGCTTCCTGTGACGTTTCCTCTCGTTAGGATGCTCCCTCGTTAGGATGCTTCTTGTGACGTTTCCTCTCGTTAGGATGCTCCCTCGTTAGGATGCTCCCTCGTTAGGATGCTCCCTCGCTATGCTCCTCTGTCACTAAGTGCTTCCTGTGACGTTTCCTCTCGTTAGGATGCTCCCTCGTTAGGATGCTCCCTCGCTATGCTCCTCTGTCACTAAGTGCTTCCTGTGACGTTTCCTCTCGTTAGGATGCTCCCTCGTTATGCTTCCCTCTCACTAAGTGCTTCCTGTGACGTTTCCTCTCGTTAAGGATGCTCCCTCGTTAGGATGCTCCCTCGTTATGCTTCCCTCTCACTAAGTGCTTCCTGTGACGTTTCCTCTCGTTAGGATGCTCCCTGGTTAGGATGCTCCCTGGTTAGGATGCTCCCTGGTTAGGATGCTCCCTCGTTAGGATGCTCCCTCGTTAGGATGCTCCCTCGCTATGCTCCCCCCTCACTGAGTGCTTCCTGTTTGCAGCTGCCCAGTGTGAGCCAGGAGACGCTGAAGCACAGCGGCATCGGGCGCTCCGTCATGTTCCTCTACAAACACCCCAAGGAGTCCAGAGCCAACAAAGACCTCGCCCTCAAACTCATCAGTAAGTACGGAGTCCTCCCGAGTGTCCTCCTGAGTGTCCTCCCGAGTGTCCTCCTCCAGCGTGAGGAAGGGCAGACCCGCTGCCACTAGCAACGTCTCTGTGGAGAGCACCCTCTCTAGGGACAGAGGCAGCAGCCAGGTAGCGCTTTGCTGCCATGGCAACACAGCCAGGTAGCGCTTTGCTGCCATGGCAACACGAGGATACTTGGCGTCTGTAGTAGCTCTAGCTCAGATGCGTGGGGGTTAAAGGTCGTGCTCTGATGTATCGATCTGTTCAGATGAGTGGGGGTTAAAGGTCGTGCTCTGATGAGTGGGGGTTAAAGGTCGTGCTCTGATGTATTGATCTGTTCAGATGAGTGGTCTCGGCCCATCTTCGGCCTCACGTCGAACTACAAAGCGATGACGAGAGAGGAGAGGCAGCAGAGAGACCTGGACCAGCAGATGCCTCAGAAACAGAGACTCAGGTAACACACACACACACACGCACACACACACACACGCACACACACACACACACACACACACACACACACACACACACACACAGTAAATATGATCTGAACCAGTGTCTCGTTCACCCGGAGAGGAAGCAACCCTCAAATCTGAGGAATGTCATAACGATGTGTTGTCTTGTGTAGCCGTTAGCCAATCAGCAGCCAGGGTACCCCTTATCACCTGAACCTCCTCTCGAGCACATTGAGCTCTCTGTAACCAGATGTCTCTCAGAGGGGGCGGGGGAGGGGCGAGGGGCTCCTTGTCTTCATCTGAAGTCACAGACAGAGAATCAACACTTTGGAAACAGGGCTGAAACAGAGGGGATTATGGGTAATGCTGCAATGACCTGTTTGGGGTTTCAGCCAATCAGAGACGGGAAGAGACGTATGTTCTTCCACTAGACGCTGCTTTACTGGTTTTAGCGTTCTGACCCAGAACCCGAGTCGCTCGGCTCGGACCGGCTCGCACACCGAAACCCCTTCATCATCCTCCTGATTTACCCTCTGATTTCATTCCTCTTCATCATCCTCCTCCTCTTCATCAGTAAGCCTCAGAAGGTGTTGAGAGAGGAGGAGCCTGACGTCTTCTCTCCACCAATCAGGTTCAGTTATGCTCTGCATGTTTGCAGTGGGGTTTGAGCCACATCAGCGCTCAAAGGGCCGGTCGTCTCTTTCAGACCGTATCGATGTGTGACGATGTGTTCTGCCTCTGCGCTGGATCATTATGGGATGGGCAGGAACTACGTCTCAAAGCTGAAGTCTCACAACATGATATTTAGAAAAAAGGACAAATTCTAAGAAGAAAGGGAAATGTGAGATGCATTGTGGGACATGTAGTTTATGGGCTGCACGATATTATTATTATTATTATTATTAGCTTACTAGGCAAGTTTATTTTTATAGCACTTCTCAACGCAAGGCAACTCAAAGTGAAAGACATTAAGCATTACAAGAAAAGCTAATAAAATAAACATTAAGGAAAAATACATGGATAAAAGTTACAGTGCAGTTTAAGATATGAATAGTTCAATTAAGATGCATTGTGGGACATGTAGTTTATTAGCTTACACACGATAAGAATGAATGGAAACTGAAGTACAGACTCAGGGTCCAGACGAGACTGGCTTTGGTACCGCCTGCAGACCAACGTGAAGCCTCTCTCCGCTGCGTGGCGTCGCTCGTCAGGCGGGATGCTCTCTGCGTCTCATTGGCTCGTCAGGCGGGATGCTCTCTGCGTCTCATTGGCTCCTCGATGTTTGAGGCACCACTCGTCGTCATGGCTTCCTGCTTGATATGAAGATGCTTTGTGATGACGAGGTTCAGCAGTCGAGCTGGCTAACGTCTGGAGAATGCTGATATTAATAATGTGATGCTAACCATCGTGTGTGTGTGTGTGTGTGTGTGTGGCCTTCCTATTAACCGGTTATCAGCTGATCACAGATAGTATTCAGAAGCTCTGGGTCCTGAATGAACCTGTGCTCTGTGTCTGCAGCTCGGGGGGGCAGACGCCGCGCAGAGACCTGGAGAAGCAGCTGACCGGGGAGGAGAAGTGAGTTCCTCTTTCTTTTGCATATTGAAGCAGCAGCGCCCCTAGTGGCCACCAGCAGACTGCACGTGTTTTCACCAGCGATGCAAAGTACCATACGGCCGAGGCAGTGAAACAAGTCAATACGTGATTGAACGTGTGTTTATCGATGCAGTCGATCATTACCAACCGAGACGTAATATATAAACCGTGTGAGGTACCAGGCGCATAAGGGTTAAAGCTATGTGACGCCCTCTCCCCCTCAGAGCGCTGAGGCCAGGGGACCCCGGGTTCTGCGCCCGCGCCCGCGTGCCCATGCCCTCCAACAAGGACTACGTGGTGAGACCCAAGTGGAACATCGAGATGGAGTCGAACAGGGTGAGCATGACGCTTTGTGCTGTGTGGGGGGAAGAGGGATCTGTAACGTGAAGGTTAACGTCTCCTCTCTCCTCGCCTCCTCTCCTCCTCTCCTCTCTCCTCTCTACCCGAGTGTTAGAGTTTCAGCTTATAGATGTTTCTGTTAGAGTGCTGACTGTCAGAAGCCCTTTCTCAACTCTAATGTTCCCCTCTCTCCTCGCCTCCTCTCCTCGCTCCTCTCTCCTCTCTACCTGAGAGTTAGAGTTTCAGCTTATAGATGTTTCTGTTGGAGTGCTGACAGTCAGAAGCCCTTTCTCAACTCTAATGTTCCCCTCTTTCCTCGACTCCTCTTTCCTCGTCTCCTCTTTCCTCGCCTCCTATCCTCGACTCCTTTCGAGGAGAGAGGAAGGGAAGCAGCAGGCGGTTAGAGACGTCATTTTAAAGAGACGTCCATTAATGATGACAGGAGGCACAGCAGCCCTCTGTCTGATGGACAGAACTGTGTTACACACACACACACACACACACACACACACACACACATGTACGATTTCAGAATCAAACGAGTATTAGAGCGCTCTCATAATAACTAACGCTATCAGAGACGTGATGTTTTATAGCTCCTCCAGAGAGCCTCCTCGATGTGCATTTAGAGAAATTAGATGTCTTTCAACATGGCGCGCTGACATCGATATCCGGGTCACTACCGGAGGACCGAGGAGTCGAGGGACCGAGGAGTCGAGGGACCGAGGAGTCGAGGAAGTAGAGAATTGAGAAAGGGCTGTAGTGTAGCCACGGCTGCTAGCTTGAAACAAGGGGAACATGCATTTAAATTAAGTGGTTAAACGTCAGCTGACCCCAGAGACCTGGTGCTGGTTTTGGTCACGAGCTGGCCTGTGATTGGTCCTCTCAGAAAGGCAGTAAGAAGGGCATCAGCCGATTGGAGAAGCACAAGCGACGCATCGCGGACCAGAGGAAGCTGACGCGCCTGCAGGGAGCCGTGAAGATCAGCGTGGAGGGCAACAGGATGCCTCTGTAGCTCCTGATGCAGCTGCTGGTGCAGTTCCTGCTGCCGCCTGCAGGGGGCGTGAGTCCTGCTGCATGGTGTGCAGGAATGAGTCCTGAACTGGACACGAGTCCGCGCTTCCTGTTCCCTCTGCAGTGGTTTAATGAATGTGGTTAACACAAGCTGAAGAGATCTAGATTCTACCATCAGTACGTGAAGTCATGTGACCGTGCTGTAGTTCCTTTATAGCCCAACATTGGCCTCCTTTAGCTTAGCGGTGGTGACGTGAAGTCATGTGACCGTGCTGTAGTTCCTTTATAGCCCAACATTAGCCTCCTTTAGCTTAGCGGTGGTGACGTGAAGTCATGTGACCGTGCTGTAGTTCCTTTATAGCCCAACATTAGCCACCTTTAGCTTAGCGGTGGTGACGTGAAGTCATGTGACCGTGCTGTAGTTCCTTTATAGCCCAACATTAGCCTCCTTTAGCTTAGCGGTGGTGATGTGAAGTCATGTAACCGTGCTGTAGTTCCATTATAGCCCAACATTAGCCTCCTTTAGCTTAGCGGTGGTGACGTGAAGTCATGTGACCGTGCTGTAGTTCCTTTATAGCCCAACATTAGCCTCCTTTAGCTTAGCGGTGGGTGACGTGAAGTCATGTGACCGTGCTGTAGTTCCTTTATAGCCCAACATTAGCCTCCTTTAGCTTAGCGGTGGTGATGTGAAGTCATGTGACCGTGCTGTAGTTCCATTATAGCCCAACATTAGCCTCCTTTAGCTTAGCGGTGGTGACGTGAAGTCATGTGACCGTGCTGTAGCTCCTTTATAGCCCAACATTAGCCTCCTTTAGCTTAGCGGTGGTGACGTGAAGTCATGTGACCGGGCTGTAGTTCCTTTATAGCCCAACATTAGCCTCCTTTAGCTTAGCGGTGGTGACGTGAAGTCATGTGACCGTGCTGTAGTTCCTTTATAGCCCAACATTAGCCTCCTTTAGCTTAGCGGTGGTGATGTGAAGTCATGTGACCGTGCTGTAGTTCCTTTATAGCCCAACATTAGCCTCCTTTAGCTTAGCGGTGGTGACGTGAAGTCATGTGACCGTGCTGTAGCTCCTTTATAGCCCAACATTAGCCTCCTTTAGCTTAGCGGTGGTGACGTGAAGTCATGTGACCGTGCTGTAGTTCCTTTATAGCCCAACATTAGCCTCCTTTAGCTTAGCGGTGGTGACGTGAAGTCATGTGACCGTGCTGTAGCTCCTTTATAGCCCAACATTAGCCTCCTTTAGCTTAGCGGTGGTGACGTGAAGTCATGTGACCGTGCTGTAGCTCCTTTGTAGCCCCACTCACTAACCTGTTGGTGTTTTGATGCTTTTGTGAAGTTAGTTCTTAGTGTTTTTAACTCTGCATGAGTCTAAAGTGACATGTGCTGAAGAGACACGCTTACCAACACACATTAATCTCCACAGGTGTGTTACCTTTCTGATCACGTTAGCATGGTTTCTGATCCGATGTTCTGTGTCTCGTTGCAGCTCGGCCCCCTGAAGAAGGGGATGTCTCGCGTTGATAAACAGATGAGGAGGATCGCAGATATTCGGCGCATGACGAAGCCGGGCCACGCTGTGAAGATCAGCGTTCAGGGGAACCACATGCCGCTCTGATTTTAGATCCTTAGCGTTTAATATTCTTTATTTTGTATGTGTTTGAATATCCCCAATTATCTCCTGCTGCTCCTCCTGAGGTCAAATCACAGAGAAGAAGTGATGAAACATTCAGAGTGGATTCCAAAATGATCCTCAGAATCAGAGATAGCTCGATGCTAACATAACGGGTTCATTTAATGTTCCAATATTAGCTTATGTTAGCAGTTAGCTCCAATGCTCTAGCTCTAAGGTAATGTTAGCCGCTAGCTACGTTAGCTTCAGCTCTGTAAGTAACCTTGGCAAGTTAGCATACTAGCATCATTAGCCCAAGCTAGGAGTTAACTACTGTTAGCTCACTAGCTACATTAGCCCAAGCTAAGCGTTAAGTAATGTTAGCACACTAGCATCATTAGCCCAAGCTAGGAGTTAACTAATGTTAGCACACTATGATCATTAGCTTAAGCTAAGCGTTAAGTAATGTTAGCACACTAGCATCATTAGCCCAAGCTAGGAGTTAACTAATGTTAGCACACTAGCATCATTAGCCCAAGCTAGGAGTTAACTAATGTTAGCACACTATGATCATTAGCTTAAGCTAGGAGGTAACTAATGTTAGCACACTAGCTACATTAGCTAAAGCTAGGAGTTCACCAATGTTAGCACACTAGCATCATTAGCTCAAACTGTTAGCAAACTAGCATCATTAGCTCAAGCTTGGAGTAATATTATCAGTTGGCTGCATCAGGTTGAGCTCTAAATATACTAATGTTAACATATTAGCTTCACTAGCTCCAAAGTAAATGTTAGCATCGTTAGCTCTATATTTTTAAAGGTTAAATCTTGTTTTAAGGGAATTCAACTTTAAAAAGTCGACTCAGGGCAGAAATGAAGAGGCTTCTCCGTGAAGCTGGTTGAGAGGGAGAACCTTCGATAGCAGCGAGCCTTGAGGGACCGCTGCATCCGGAGAGCCTCCCTAAAGTGCCTCTGGTGACGTCATGGCGATGCAGCTGACTGAATACCTGTGGTTGTTGATTTAGAAACGGATGATGAGGATCATTTCGGGACATTTTGAGTTTTTATATCCTTCATGTTCTCTAAACTTTTCTAACGTTGGATTTGAAATCAATTTATTTTCCCTGACGCTGTTTTTTGTTTTGTTTCTGAAAGAGAAGGCGTTGCTCCTTTTTGTCCCTCCTCTGCTGCCGTAGCGTCTGTACAGAAGTCTGACAGCTGTTCTGATCAGGTGAAACTTTCTTAATAAAAACTCAGAAACTCACCTGTGCCTCGAGCTCTTCTTTAAGACTCCTTTACACCTGGGTTCATCTGCACCTGGTTCATCTACACCTGGTTCATCTACACCTGGTTCATCTACACCTGGGTTCATCTACACCTGGTTCATCTACACCTGGTTCATCTACACCTGGTTCATCTACACCTGGTTCATCTACACCTGGTTCATCTACACCTGGTTCATCTACACCTGGTTCATCTACACCTGGTTCATCTACACCTGGGTTCATCTACACCTGGGTTCATTTACACCTGGTTCATCTACACCTGGGTTCATCTACACCTGGTTCATCTACACCTGGGTTCATCTACACCTGGGTTCATTTACACCTGGGTTCATCTACACCTGGGTTCATCTACACCTGGTTCATCTACACCTGGGTTCATTTACACCTGGGTTCATTTACACCTGGGTTCATCTACACCTGGGTTCATCTACACCTGGGTTCATCTACACCTGGGTTCATCTACACCTGGTTCATCTACACCTGGGTTCATCTACACCTGGGTTCATTTACACCTGGGTTCATCTACACCTGGGTTCATCTACACCTGGTTCATCTACACCTGGTTCATCTACACCTGGTTCATCTACACCTGGTTCATCTACACCTGGTTCATCTACACCTGGGTTCATCTACACCTGGGTTCATTTACACCTGGGTTCATCTACACCTGGTTCATCTACACCTGGGTTCATCTACACCTGGTTCATCTACACCTGGGTTCATCTACACCTGGTTCATCTACACCTGGTTCATCTGCACCTGGGTTCATCTACACCTGGGTTCATCTACACCTGGGTTCATCTACACCTGGTTCATCTACACCTGGGTTCATCTACACCTGGTTCATCTACACCTGGGTTCATCTACACCTGGTTCATCTACACCTGGTTCATCTGCACCTGGGTTCATCTACACCTGGGTTCATCTACACCTGGGTTCATCTACACCTGGGTTCATCTACACCTGGTTCATCTACACTGGTTCATCTACACCTGGGTTCATCTACACCTGGTTCATCTACACCTGGGTTCATCTACACCTGGGTTCATCTACACCTGGTTCATCTACACCTGGGTTCATCTACACCTGGGTTCATCTACACCTGGGTTCATCTACACCTGGTTCATCTACACCTGGTTCATCTACACCTGGGTTCATCTACACCTGGGTTCATCTACACCTGGGTTCATCTACACCTGGTTCATCTACACCTGGTTCATCTACACCTGGGTTCATCTACACCTGGTTCATCTACACCTGGGTTCATCTACACCTGGTTCATCTACACCTGGTTCATCTACACCTGGGTTCATCTACACCTGGTTCATCTACACCTGGGTTCATCTACACCTGGTTCATCTACACCTGGTTCATCTACACCTGGGTTCATCTACACCTGGGTTCATCTACACCTGGTTCATCTACACCTGGTTCATCTACACCTGGTTCATCTACACCTGGGTTCATCTACACCTGGTTCATCTACACCTGGTTCATCTACACCTGGGTTCATCTACACCTGGTTCATCTACACCTGGTTCATCTACACCTGGTTCATCTACACCTGGGTTCATCTACACCTGGTTCATCTACACCTGGTTCATCTACACCTGGTTCATCTACACCTGGTTCATCTACACCTGGGTTCATCTACACCTGGGTTCATCTACACCTGGGTTCATCTACACCTGGGTTCATTAACACCTGGGTTCATCTACACCTGGTTCATCTACACCTGGTTCATTTACACCTGGGTTCATCTACACCTGGGTTCATCTACACCTGGGTTCATCTACACCTGGGGTTCATCTACACCTGGTTCATTTACACCTGGGGTTCATCTACACCTGGTTCATCTACACCTGGGGTTCATCTACACCTGGGTTCATCTACACCTGGTTCATTTACACCTGGGTTCATCTACACCTGGGTTCATCTACACCTGGGTTCATTAACACCTGGGTTCATCTACACCTGGGTTCATTAACACCTGGGTTCATCTACACCTGGTTCATTTACACCTGGGTTCATCTACACCTGGGTTCATCTACACCTGGGTTCATCTACACCTGGGTTCATCTACACCTGGGGTTCATCTACACCTGGTTCATTTACACCTGGGGTTCATCTACACCTGGTTCATCTACACCTGGTTCATCTACACCTGGGTTCATCTACACCTGGTTCATTTACACCTGGGTTCATCTACACCTGGGTTCATCTACACCTGGGGTTCATCTACACCTGGGTTCATCTACACCTGGTTCATCTACACCTGGGTTCATCTACACCTGGGTTCATCTACACCTGGGGTTCATCTACACCTGGTTCATTTACACCTGGGGTTCATCTACACCTGGTTCATCTACACCTGGGTTCATCTACACCTGGGTTCATCAACACCTGGGTTCATCTACACCTGGGTTCATTAACACCTGGGTTCATCTACACCTGGGTTCATCTACACCTGGGTTCATTAACACCTGGGTTCATCTACACCTGGGTTCATTAACACCTGGGTTCATCTACACCTGGTTCATCTACACCTGGGTTCATCTACACCTGGGTTCATCTACACCTGTGTTCATCTACACCTGGGTTCATCTACACCTGGTTCATTTACACCTGGGTTCATCTACACCTGGGTTCATCTACACCTGGGTTCATTAACACCTGGGTTCATCTACACCTGGTTCATTTACACCTGGGGTTCATCTACACCTGGTTCATCTACACCTGGGTTCATCTACACCTGGGTTCATTAACACCTGGGTTCATCTACACCTGGGTTCATCAACACCTGGGTTCATCTACACCTGGTTCATCTACACCTGGGTTCATCTACACCTGGGTTCATCTACACCTGGGTTCATTAACACCTGGGTTCATCTACACCTGGTTCATTTACACCTGGGTTCATCTACACCTGGGTTCATCTACACCTGGGTTCATCTACACCTGGTTCATCTACACCTGGGTTCATCTACACCTGGGTTCATCTACACCTGGGTTCATCTACACCTGGGTTCATTGTGTAAGTCCACAATACGTCTCTTATTTATTAGTTTTATCGTCAGAGTTTATAGATTAGTTATCTTCACAGTCTACTGTATATTTTAGACTCCCCTCTCCTCTCCTTGACTCCTCTCTCCTCGACTCCTAACCCATTTATTTTGTATCCCCAAAATGAAGTGTTTCTATAGAAGATGGAATGCACATCGTGATCACGTCTTACGGTCGTACCCGTAACTCTTCAGTTTATTGATCGACTCTCAGAAGAAATGAAACTCCGTCGGCAGCGTGATCGACTTTATTGATTTGAACAATAACAGCGAAGAGAAGCTTTGACAGAAAGAGCGACTCCGCTGCAGCGAAGCTCAGAGAAGGATCTGAGTGAGTGAATGTGTGTCTTTAGCATCCTCTCTTCACGGTATTTTGTTTCTTATAAATACTAATTCCTTGAAGCTTCTGATTCCGTTCATCCAGACGCGAGAGCAAACACACTTTGATCTGATGTAGCTGCTTCCTGATAGGATCATTCAAAATGCTGTTGATGGGAGTTACGACTCTCTGAAGGGATCCGGATCGCATGGCTCCGGTCCTTTCCGAGAGCCGTTCAGAAGAGCCGTTGTTTTAAAGGGGGCGGGGCTACTCGGTTTATCTGCGAAATAGTCACCGGGATAACGATGGACTGTATCGCCAGAAATCTACTTCTACTCACAGAAAATGTATAACTTGCTCCATCTCTCAGCCAAACCACTCGAGCAGCGTTACGCCACCATCTACGGAACGTTTGCATTCAGGAAAGCGGGTTGCCGTGAAGGCGAGTGGATTCACGGCCGGCAGCGAACCCACGGTGAAAAGAACGGCTCTCACGAAGTACGACTCGGCTCCCTTCGTTCGAGCCGTTCAAAAGAATCGGATCGTTCGCGACCGACACGTCACTGTTTTAAAATGCACTCCTTTGAATCAACAGTTCCTCAAATGACCAGCAGGTGCTGCTCAAAGGAAGCGACCTCAGAGGCCCGTCTCTCTGCTGGTGCATGTTAACGGTCTGCAGAGGCTACAATCCCAAAGTTCACATCCAGAGCATCTGTTTGCATCTTGCTGTTTATCTAATCTATCACAATCCATGTACTTGTACACAGACTATTCTGGCACTATTTATATTGTATTTGTATTAACTTGTACATCTCAAAACATTCTCTTGCACTATTTGATCTGTTGTATTAGTTGTGTGTGCTATATGCCGCTCTGCTGGAGGAGGACTCCCGTCTCTCATCTCCTCTGAAGCTGCTGCACGGGGAGAGAGACCTGAGCCTGTTCTCCTCTTGAGAAGCAGTTCCTTTAACGACCACTAGAGGCTGCTCAAAGAAACTACATCAAAGAGGCCCTATTTCTTCTTCTGTGGTGTCCCTCTCCTGAAATGTATCTATAGGTGTTGTTAGTGCATGTAAACGGTCTGCAGAGGTTAACATCCCAAGGTGACACTTTAGAACCAGCGGGACTCTTTCATCGAAGTCATTGAGAATCTGTTCGATGTGCGTTTATTTTTTAAAGTTGTATTGTTTTGGGTTTCGGTGCAGAGGAGGAGCAACCGGAGACAGAACCTCGAGTCACGTGATCAGCGTCGAGGCGAAGAAGCCTCCAGTCAGAAGAGAGAGGGGCTGCGTGGTGGTGCATTCAGGGACAATCTGAAACATACTGGAAGGAAGTTCTGTTATAGCTGTCGGGGGTGAACGTTCTCGTGGCCGGGGGCGAGGACTCGAGCGTTGGACTGAAAAGGTGAGACATTATATGGTTAACTTCAGGTTGTCCAACAAACGAAAGTAATGGCATCGAAATACTAAACGTACTCATTACGCAGAACGAAGTCTGTAATATTATCGTCTTATATTAAATGTGAATTGATATTTTCATCTCAATGTAACTGCTTCATCTACTGCTGGTGCTTATCCTTTATTTATCTGCAGCACTTTGTATAATTATTCCTCATCAGTCAAGTTAAAGCAGTTTTTGAGACATCTCTGAGAAGTTAAAGTGAAACAGAAATGAAAAGATGACCGATGTAACACATGTCGAGGTCTTGAGTTCAGTGGAGGGTTTTAAATCTGTTCCATTAAGACATAAACCGTATATTTGGTCCTGACTTCCCTCGGTAAGTTTACAGAGCAGCACCTGAATGCACCATCACTGTGTGGGGGTGATTGACAGGTGGGCGTGGCCGTCAGTGATTGGCTGTTTCATGCATCGTGGGGATTCTTCTGCGGAGGAAGAAAGACGTTTTAATGTTTTAATAATAAACTTTGAAGGAGCATTTCAGTGTTTTCTGATGCCGTACCTGTGCAGAGGGGGCGGGGCGTGCAGAGGGGGCGGGGCTTACTATCCTCGACCGTTCGGGAGGCGGCTCATCCCGATCCGGTCGATGGGGGGCAGGTTCACTCGTTGCCGTGGCAACTCTGATACCTTTCTGCAAAGATAATAAGGAGATACACATCTCAATGATTTCTGAATAATATGCAACGTGAGCAAAATATATAAAAAGATATATCGAGTCATGAGGCCGTATTTTGGTGGTTCTACACATCAGAACAGGTACGACTCGTATGGTTTTCATTTTGGACGTACTATAATATGACTTTTCATATTTTTCAACAAACTATACTCTGACTTTTTTCTAAATATTTCAACACACTACAATGTGGGGGAAACTTGGACCTGACCATTGGAGTCAGGACCCGATGCCCCTTTCACACCAACGCGTTTTCAGCTCCGGCTCCGGCTCGGAGCTAGAGCCTGAAAAGCTCCGGTTCTCCTGTTCACACCGCAGCGGCGCCGGCTCTTAGCTCCGGAATCCGGTTCACTTCCAGCTCCAAAAAAATTGTCGGTCCAGAGGCAAGAGCTTTGGAGCTAAGAGGCGACGTCGCTTACGTCTCTCTCACGTCGAGGCGTGCAGTAAACTAAACCCACCTCCCTGAACACGGGTCGACTAAACCCACCTCCCCTGAACACGGGTCGACTAAACCCACCTCCCCTGAACACGGGTCGACTAAACCCACCTCCCCTGAACACGGGTCGACTAAACCCACCTCCCCTGAACACGGGTCGACTAAACCCACCTCCCCTGAACACGGGTCGACTAAACCCACCTCCCCTGAACACGGGTCGACTAAACCCACCTCCCTGAACACGGGTCGACTAAACCCACCTCCCCTGAACACGGGTCGACTAAACCCACCTCCCTGAACACGGGTCGACTAAACCCACCTCCCCTGAACACGGGTCGACTAAACCCACCTCCCCTGAACACGGGTCGACTAAACCCACCTCCCTGAACACGGGTCGACTAAACCCACCTCCCTGAACACGGGTCGACTAAACCCACCTCCCCTGAACACGGGTCGACTAAACCCACCTCCCCTGAACACGGGTCGACTAAACCCACCTCCCTGAACACGGGTCGACTAAACCCACCTCCCCTGAACACGGGTCGACTAAACCCACCTCCCTGAACACGGGTCGACTAAACCCACCTCCCTGAACACGGGTCGACTAAACCCACCTCCCTGAACACGGGTCGACTAAACCCACCTCCCTGAACACGGGTCGACTAAACCCACCTCCCCTGAACACGGGTCGACTAAACCCACCTCCCTGAACACGGGTCGACTAAACCCACCTCCCCTGAACACGGGTCGACTAAACCCACCTCCCTGAACACGGGTCGACTAAACCCACCTCCCCTGAACACGGGTCGACTAAACCCACCTCCCTGAACACGGGTCGACTAAACCCACCTCCCTGAACACGGGTCGACTAAACCCACCTCCCCTGAACACGGGTCGACTAAACCCACCTCCCCTGAACACGGGTCGACTAAACCCACCTCCCTGAACACGGGTCGACTAAACCCACCTCCCTGAACACGGGTCGACTAAACCCACCTCCCCTGAACACGGGTCGACTAAACCCACCTCCCTGAACACGGGTCGACTAAACCCACCTCCCTGAACACGGGTCGACTAAACCCACCTCCCCTGAACACGGGTCGACTAAACCCACCTCCCTGAACACGGGTCGACTAAACCCACCTCCCCTGAACACGGGTCGACTAAACCCACCTCCCCTGAACACGGGTCGACTAAACCCACCTCCCTGAACACGGGTCGACTAAACCCACCTCCCCTGAACACGGGTCGACTAAACCCACCTCCCCTGAACACGGGTCGACTAAACCCACCTCCCTGAACACGGGTCGACTAAACCCACCTCCCTGAACACGGGTCGACTAAACCCACCTCCCCTGAACACGGGTCGACTAAACCCACCTCCCTGAACACGGGTCGACTAAACCCACCTCCCTGAACACGGGTCGACTAAACCCACCTCCCTGAACACGGGTCGACTAAACCCACCTCCCTGAACACGGGTCGACTAAACCCACCTCCCTGAACACGGGTCGACTAAACCCACCTCCCTGAACACGGGTCGACTAAACCCACCTCCCCTGAACACGGGTCGACTAAACCCACCTCCCCTGAACACGGGTCGACTAAACCCACCTCCCTGAACACGGGTCGACTAAACCCACCTCCCTGAACATGGGTCGACTAAACCCACCTCCCTGAACATGGGTCGACTGTCAGCCTGCCTACAAGCAGTAGTGCCTATAAACACACTTTATAAAGTCAGGCAGCACTAACCAGGCTTCGTGTGATTCTGTTTGTCTGTACCTTACTTTGACCGTCCGTTCACTGTTATCGATCACTGTGGAGAGAGGCAGACGTGTGGTTTTGTATTATTGCAGCTATCGGATGCAAGTAGTCAGTTTAGCTTCGGTTGCTATGGTAACATCACCCGTTTTATACCAGAGAAACTTTCATAACAGCGTTGTGATACCAAACAGCGTCAATTCAGACTGACACACATTCACTTAGGCTAAGGGGAACTGGGGATATGCATCAGCTGCTTGTGTGAGTCGTCAGTGAATACTTTAGAGCGGCCGCTGCAGTGTGAGCTAACCGGGAGCTAACGGGAGCTAACGGGAGCTAACGGGAGCTAACCAGGAGCTAACGGGAGCTAACCAGGAGCTAACGGGAGCTAACGGGAGCTAACCAGGAGCTAACGGGAGCTAACGGGAGCTAACCGGGAGCTAACGGGAGCTAACGGGGAGCTAACGGGAGAATAAATTCCCGTGGAAGAGCAGCCAGCGCTGCAGCGGTCGGTAAATGCTGCAGAAACACATGAATAAACAATGAACCACGGCACTCTGGAGCAAAGCATCAGGTTGGAGAAGTCGTTATTCAATTTATTCTGGCTTCGTGTGATTACAAGCAACACGATCATCGACCCGACGCAGTTGTTGTTGTTGTTGTGAGCGCCGTAATGGCTGCCGTTGGGGAGCAAATCAGCGATGTAAACGGGGACGTCGTGACGCAGCAGCGGCAGCACCAGTCGGGCTCTGGGCGGTGTGAACAGAGAAAAGCTCCAGCTCGGAGCCAGAAAGGGAAAAGGTGTGAAAGCCGCACGAGAGGAGGTGAGGACCCTATAGAGGAGGTGAGGACCCTATAGAGGAGGTGAGGACCCTATAGAGGAGGTGAGGACCCTATAGAGGAGGTGAGGGGAGCTGGAGCTTTGATGGCAAACACTGACGGTTTATTCTGAGCTTCGGAGAATTCACGAAAACGTGTCAGGGACCACGGTCTGACCACACGGAGAGACGCCACCATCTGCTCTGAGGAGCCCTTCCTCTCGTACGATGTGTTGACTGGTTTCGCTGAGGGTGATCAACATTCAGCAGACAGAGGGAACAGCTGAGGTCCTCTGCGCCCCGAGCAGGAAGTGTCCCAGGTGTCCCACAGCACCACCTATCTGTGACCGAGAGCAGCCCCTCCTCAGGGAGGCAGCGGCCGCTCGAGGCCGTGCTCTGCGTCGGAGGGCGACGGAGGACACGAGGGCAAATGGTTCCCTTTGAACATGCTATACTTTGACTTTTTGAAATGTTCAACATGTGTTAGTGCGGAATATATAAATATATATATAAAAGTACCTCTGCTTGGTCGCGCCCTGTTTGGTTTCCATGGAGCTGATTGACAGACGGTCCAGAGGGCCGCTGTTGCCGGGGAAACTCCTCTTCCTCTTCGGCTCCATGACATCATTCTCCATCCTCACCAGCTCGTCCAATCGCAGCAGCTTGGCCGTTAGCTCCTCCCCCTCCTTCACCCCTCCATGACGGGGCCGGAGACCCCCTAGTGTCCTGGAGATGGGCCGGTCTAAACGCTGGAACACAACATATAACTCTTTAAAGTGGCGACACTACATACTGATATACACCTGAACATCAGCAGGAGAGGACTCTTTAAAGTAGAGACACTACATACTGATATACACCTGAACATCAGCAGGAGAGGACTCTTTAAAGTAGAGACACTACATACTGATATACACCTGAACATCAGCAGGAGAGGACTCTTTAAAGTAGAGACACTACATACTGATATACACCTGAACATCAGCAGGAGAGGACTCTTTAAAGTAGAGACACTACATACTGATATACACCTGAGCATCAGCAGGAGAGGACTCTTTAAAGTAGAGACACTACATACTGATATACACCTGAACATCAGCAGGAGAGGACTCTTTAAAGTAGAGACACTACATACTGATATACACCTGAACATCAGCAGGAGAGGACTCTTTAAAGTAGAGACACTACATACTGATATACACCTGAACATCAGCAGGAGAGGACTCTTTAAAGTAGAGACACTACATACTGATATACACCTGAACATCAGCAGGAGAGGACTCTTTAAAGTAGAGACACTACATACTGATATACACCTGAACATCAGCAGGAGAGGACTCTTTAAAGTAGA
>CM070445.1:1611976-1629476 GCA_036324595.1 Champsocephalus gunnari
GAGTAAAAGTAGAAGTACTCAGATCTTGTTCTTGAGTAAAAGTACAAGTACTCAGGTCTTGTACTTGAGTGAAAGTAGAAGTACTCAGATTTTGTCCTTGAGTAAAAGTAGAAGTACTCAGACCTTGTTCTTGAGTGAAAGTAGAAGTACTCAGATCTTGTACTTGAGTAAAAGTAGAAGTACTCAGATCTGGTACTTGAGTAAAAGTAGAAGTACTCTGATCTGGTACTTGAGTAAAAGTAGAAGTACTCAGATATTGTAATTGAGTAAAAGTACAAGTACTCAGGTCTTGTACTTGAGTGAAAGTAGAAGTACTCAGATTTTGTCCTTGAGTAAAAGTAGAAGTACTCAGATTTTGTCCTTGAGTAAAAGTAGAAGTACTCAGATCTTGTTCTTGAGTAAAAGTAGAAGTACTCAGGTCTTGTACTTGAGTAAAAGTAGAAGTACTCAGATCTGGTACTTGAGTAAAAGTAAAGTACTCAGGTCTTGTACTTGAGTAAAAGTACAAGTACTCAGGTCTTGTACTTGAGTGAAAGTAGAAGTACTCAGATTTTGTCCTTGAGTAAAAGTAGAAGTACTCAGACCTTGTTCTTGAGTGAAAGTAGAAGTACTCAGGTCTTGTACTTGAGTAAAAGTACAAGTACTCAGACCTTGTTCTTGAGTGAAAGTAGAAGTACTCAGGTCTTGTACTTGAGTAAAAGTACAAGTACTCAGGTCTTGTACTTGAGTGAAAGTAGAAGTACTCAGATTTTGTACTTGAGTAAAAGTAGAAGTACTCAGATCTTGTTCTTGAGTAAAAGTAGAAGTACTCAGATCTTGTTCTTGAGTAAAAGTAGAAGTACTCAGGTCTTGTACTTGAGTAAAAGTACAAGTACTCAGGTCTTGTACTTGAGTGAAAGTAGAAGTACTCAGGTCTTGTACTTGAGTAAAAGTAGAAGTACTCAGATCTGGTACTTGAGTAAAAGTAGAAGTACTCAGATCTGGTACTTGAGTAAAAGTAGAAGTACTCAGGTCTTGTACTTTAGTAAAAGTAGAAGTACTCAGATCTTGTACTTGAGTAAAAGTAGAAGTACTCAGATCTTGTACTTGAGTAAAAGTAGAAGTACTCAGATCTGGTACTTGAGTAAAAGTAGAAGTACTCAGATCTGGTACTTGAGTAAAAGTAGAAGTACTCAGGTCTTGTACTTGAGTAAAAGTAGAAGTACTCAGATCTTGTACTTGAGTGAAAGTACTCAGGTCTTGTACTTGAGTAAAAGTAGAAGTACTCAGGTCTTGTACTTGAGTGAAAGTACTCAGGTCTTGTACTTGAGTAAAAGTAGAAGTACTCAGGTCTTGTACTTGAGTAAAAGTAGAAGTACTCAGATCTTGTACTTGAGTAAAAGTAGAAGTACTCAGATCTTGTCCTTGAGTAAAAGTAGAAGTACTCAGATCTTGTACTTAGTAAAAGTATAAGTACTCAGATCTTGTACTTAGTAAAAGTAGAAGTACTCAGATCTTGTACTTAGTAAAAGTAGAAGTACCAGAGTGTAGGAATACTCTGTCACAGTAAAAGTACTGCATTCAAAATGCTCCTCAAGTGAAAGTAGAAAGTATTCTCATCTAAATATAGTGAAAGACAGTGAAAGTATTCGTTGTGCAGATTGGTCCATTTCAGAATAATATATATGATATGTTTATGTAGCTGGTGGAGGTGCAGCTAGTCTGAAGTACTTTGTAGACTGCAGGGTAGCTGGTGGAGGTGCAGCTAGTCTGAAGTACTTTGTAGACTGCAGGGTAGCTGGTGGAGGTGCAGCTAGTCTGAAGTACTTTGTAGACTGCAGGGTAGCTGGTGGAGGAGCAGCTAGTCTGAAGTACTTTGTAGACTGCAGGGTAGCTGGTGGAGGTGCAGCTAGTCTGAAGTACTTTGTAGACTGCAGGGTAGCTGGTGGAGGTGCAGCTAGTCTGAAGTACTTTGTAGACTGCAGGGTAGCTGGTGAAGGAGCAGCTAGTCTGAAGTACTTTGTAGACTGCAGGGTAGCTGGTGGAGGTGCAGCTAGTCTGAAGTACTTTGTAGACTGCAGGGTAGCTGGTGGAGGTGCAGCTAGTCTGAAGTACTTTGTAGACTGCAGGGTAGCTGGTGGAGGTGCAGCTAGTCTGAAGTACTTTGTAGACTGCAGGGTAGCTGGTGGAGGAGCAGCTAGTCTGAAGTACTTTGTAGACTGCAGGGTAGCTGGTGGAGGTGCAGCTAGTCTGAAGTACTTTGTAGACTGCAGGGTAGCTGGTGGAGGTGCAGCTAGTCTGAAGTACTTTGTAGACTGCAGGGTAGCTGGTGGAGGTGCAGCTAGTCTGAAGTACTTTGTAGACTGCAGGGTAGCTGGTGGAGGAGCAGCTAGTCTGAAGTACTTTGTAGACTGCAGGGTAGCTGGTGGAGGTGCAGCTAGTCTGAAGTACTTTGTAGACTGCAGGGTAGCTGGTGAAGGAGCAGCTAGTCTGAAGTACTTTGTAGACTGCAGGGTAGCTGGTGGAGGTGCAGCTAGTCTGAAGTACTTTGTAGACTGCAGGGTAGCTGGTGGAGGTGCAGCTAGTCTGAAGTACTTTGTAGACTGCAGGGTAGCTGGTGGAGGTGCAGCTAGTCTGAAGTACTTTGTAGACTGCAGGGTAGCTGGTGAAGGAGCAGCTAGTCTGAAGTACTTTGTAGACTGCAGGGTAGCTGGTGGAGGTGCAGCTAGTCTGAAGTACTTTGTAGACTGCAGGGTAGCTGGTGAAGGAGCAGCTAGTCTGAAGTACTTTGTAGACTGCAGGGTAGCTGGTGAAGGTGCAGCTAGTCTGAAGTACTTTGTAGACTGCAGGGTAGCTGGTGGAGGTGCAGCTAGTCTGAAGTACTTTGTAGACTGCAGGGTAGCTGGTGAAGGAGCAGCTAGTCTGAAGTACTTTGTAGACTGCAGGGTAGCTGGTGGAGGTGCAGCTAGTCTGAAGTACTTTGTAGACTGCAGGGTAGCTGGTGGAGGTGCAGCTAGTCTGAAGTACTTTGTAGACTGCAGGGTAGCTGGTGGAGGTGCAGCTAGTCTGAAGTACTTTGTAGACTGCAGGGTAGCTGGTGGAGGTGCAGCTAGTCTGAAGTACTTTGTAGACTGCAGGGTAGCTGGTGGAGGAGCAGCTAGTCTGAAGTACTTTGTAGACTGCAGGGTAGCTGGTGGAGGTGCAGCTAGTCTGAAGTACTTTGTAGACTGCAGGGTAGCTGGTGGAGGAGCAGCTAGTCTGAAGTACTTTGTAGACTGCAGGGTAGCTGGTGGAGGTGCAGCTAGTCTGAAGTACTTTGTAGACTGCAGGGTAGCTGGTGGAGGTGCAGCTAGTCTGAAGTACTTTGTAGACTGCAGGGTAGCTGGTGGAGGAGCAGCTAGTCTGAAGTACTTTGTAGACTGCAGGGTAGCTGGTGGAGGTGCAGCTAGTCTGAAGTACTTTGTAGACTGCAGGGTAGCTGGTGGAGGTGCAGCTAGTCTGAAGTACTTTGTAGACTGCAGGGTAGCTGGTGGAGGTGCAGCTAGTCTGAAGTACTTTGTAGACTGCAGGGTAGCTGGTGGAGGAGCAGCTAGTCTGAAGTACTTTGTAGACTGCAGGGTAGCTGGTGGAGGAGCAGCTAGTCTGAAGTACTTTGTAGACTGCAGGGTAGCTGGTGGAGGTGCAGCTAGTCTGAAGTACTTTGTAGACTGCAGGGTAGCTGGTGGAGGTGCAGCTAGTCTGAAGTACTTTGTAGACTGCAGGGTAGCTGGTGGAGGTGCAGCTAGTCTGAAGTACTTTGTAGACTGCAGGGTAGCTGGTGGAGGTGCAGCTAGTCTGAAGTACTTTGTAGACTGCAGGGTAGCTGGTGGAGGAGCAGCTAGTCTGAAGTACTTTGTAGACTGCAGGGTAGCTGGTGGAGGTGCAGCTAGTCTGAAGTACTTTGTAGACTGCAGGGTAGCTGGTGGAGGTGCAGCTAGTCTGAAGTACTTTGTAGACTGCAGGGTAGCTGGTGGAGGTGCAGCTAGTCTGAAGTACTTTGTAGACTGCAGGGTAGCTGGTGAAGGTGCAGCTAGTCTGAAGTACTTTGTAGACTGCAGGGTAGCTGGTGGAGGAGCAGCTAGTCTGAAGTACTTTGTAGACTGCAGGGTAGCTGGTGGAGGTGCAGCTAGTCTGAAGTACTTTGTAGACTGCAGGGTAGCTGGTGGAGGTGCAGCTAGTCTGAAGTACTTTGTAGACTGCAGGGTAGCTGGTGGAGGAGCAGCTAGTCTGAAGTACTTTGTAGACTGCAGGGTAGCTGGTGGAGGAGCAGCTAGTCTGAAGTACTTTGTAGACTGCAGGGTAGCTGGTGGAGGTGCAGCTAGTCTGAAGTACTTTGTAGACTGCAGGGTAGCTGGTGGAGGTGCAGCTAGTCTGAAGTACTTTGTAGACTGCAGGGTAGCTGGTGGAGGTGCAGCTAGTCTGAAGTACTTTGTAGACTGCAGGGTAGCTGGTGGAGGTGCAGCTAGTCTGAAGTACTTTGTAGACTGCAGGGTAGCTGGTGGAGGTGCAGCTAGTCTGAAGTACTTTGTAGACTGCAGGGTAGCTGGTGGAGGTGCAGCTAGTCTGAAGTACTTTGTAGACTGCAGGGTAGCTGGTGGAGGTGCAGCTAGTCTGAAGTACTTTGTAGACTGCAGGGTAGCTGGTGAAGGTGCAGCTAGTCTGAAGTACTTTGTAGACTGCAGGGTAGCTGGTGGAGGTGCAGCTAGTCTGAAGTACTTTGTAGACTGCAGGGTAGCTGGTGGAGGAGCAGCTAGTCTGAAGTACTTTGTAGACTGCAGGGTAGCTGGTGGAGGTGCAGCTAGTCTGAAGTACTTTGTAGACTGCAGGGTAGCTGGTGAAGGTGCAGCTAGTCTGAAGTACTTTGTAGACTGCAGGGTAGCTGGTGGAGGAGCAGCTAGTCTGAAGTACTTTGTAGACTGCAGGGTAGCTGGTGGAGGTGCAGCTAGTCTGAAGTACTTTGTAGACTGCAGGGTAGCTGGTGGAGGAGCAGCTAGTCTGAAGTACTTTGTAGACTGCAGGGTAGCTGGTGGAGGAGCAGCTAGTCTGAAGTACTTTGTAGACTGCAGGGTAGCTGGTGAAGGAGCAGCTAGTCTGAAGTACTTTGTAGACTGCAGGGTAGCTGGTGGAGGAGCAGCTAGTCTGAAGTACTTTGTAGACTGCAGGGTAGCTGGTGAAGGAGCAGCTAGTCTGAAGTACTTTGTAGACTGCAGGGTAGCTGGTGAAGGTGCAGCTAGTCTGAAGTACTTTGTAGACTGCAGGGTAGCTGGTGAAGGTGCAGCTAGTCTGAAGTACTTTGTAGACTGCAGGGTAGCTGGTGGAGGTGCAGCTAGTCTGAAGTACTTTGTAGACTGCAGGGTAGCTGGTGGAGGTGCAGCTAGTCTGAAGCACTTTGTAGACTGCAGGGTAGCTGGTGGAGGTGCAGCTAGTCTGAAGTACTTTGTAGACTGCAGGGTAGCTGGTGGAGGTGCAGCTAGTCTGAAGTACTTTGTAGACTGCAGGGTAGCTGGTGGAGGTGCAGCTAGTCTGAAGCACTTTGTAGACTGCAGGGTAGCTGGTGGATTCACTCCAGGTGGAACTAAAGTCTGATTCAACACTTGGTTAGATGTCTTGCCTCCTAACTCCTTGCCTCCTCTTCCTCAATAGTTCCAGTTTCACAAAAGGCTCTAACTCAAGTCAAAGGTGTCTGTTGCCCCTCTGGGACTTTATTCTTTTAACCTGTTTTACCAAATCCTAATTTCCATTCTCTCGACTCTCAATCAAATGCAGTAATAATGAAATATATAAAGTCCTGATATTTCTAATGTCTGTGTAAAGCGGTTCTAAAATGTGCTTTCATCAGCCTCACCATGGAGGGCATTTTGAGGACTTCTCCTTCTTTGTGTTTACCGTTGCTAGGAACCGCCCCTCCGGCATTGGGTCATTGAGAAAACACACCTGGGTTAATAGTAGTAATGACACTGCAGCTAACACTCTAATAATGACGGGGGAAAAGCCAAAGTGTGTCCGCTCGACCTTTAATTAGTGACCGCTGATGTCATGCACGACCTCACCCTACCCCCAGTGTTTCTACGGGAACACAGCGGGGCATTTCAAGGGTAACTTTGGGATTCATCGGAGGTGGAAGAAGTCTGACTGAAAAGTACAAACGCATTGAAGTCAAACTGAACTGCAGGTACGAAAGGTAAAAGTAGGCCGTCCTGTTTTGTGTGTTTTATCCCATCTCTGAATGTTAATAAACCCACCGTGCGTTTGTTGTTATTGTCAACATTTGAGAGGCTTTTCTGAAGTTTCTGAAGCTTTGTTCTAAAAACATTAAAGACCTGGTATTTTGTTGTATTAATCCAGCTCAGCAGCTCTAACTGTTAGCTGTTAGTGCGTACTGCGTAGTTGTTAGCCGTTTGTCTTGGCAGCTAGCCGTTAGCTTTTAGCAGTTAGCTTTAAACAGTTAGTTTTAAGCCGTTAGTTGTTAGCCGTTATTTTTAAGCAGTCAGCTGTTAGTTGTTAGCTTTGAATGAATAGTTGTTACCTGTTAGTTGTAACTGCGTAGCTGTTAGCCGTTCGTTTTTAGCAGTTAGCTGTTAAATGTTAGCCATTGGGTTTAAGCTGTTAGTTGTTAGCTGTTAGTTGTTAGCTGTTGGTTGTTAGTTGTTAGCTGTTAGCTGTTAGTTGTTAGCTGTTGGTTGTTAGCTGTTGGTTGTTAGCTGTTGGTTGTTAGTTGTTAGCTGTTAGCTGTTGGTTGTTAGTTGTTAGCTGTTGGTTGTTAGCTGTTGGTTGTTAGCTGTTGGTTGTTAGTTGTTAGCTGTTGGTTGTTAGCTGTTGGTTGTTAGCTGTTGGTTGTTAGCTGTTGGTTGTTAGCTGTTAGCTGTTAGCTGTTAGTTGTTAGCTGTTGGTTGTTAGTTGTTAGCTGTTAGCTGTTAGTTGTTAGCTGTTGGTTGTTAGCTGTTAGCTGTTGGTTGTTAGCTGTTAGCTGTTGGTTGTTAGCTGTTGGTTGTTAGCTGTTGGTTGTTGGTTGTTAGCTGTTGGTTGTTAGCTGTTGGTTGTTAGTTGTTAGCTGTTGGTTGTTGGTTGTTAGCTGTTGGTTGTTAGCTGTTGGTTGTTGGTTGTTAGCTGTTAGTTGTTAGCTGTTGGTTGTTAGCTGTTGGTTGTTAGTTGTTAGCTGTTGGTTGTTAGCTGTTGGTTGTTAGTTGTTAGCTGTTAGTTGTTAGCTGTTAGCTGTTGGTTGTTAGCTGTTGGTTGTTAGTTGTTAGCTGTTAGCTGTTAGTTGTTAGCTGTTGGTTGTTAGTTGTTAGCTGTTGGTTGTTAGTTGTTAGCTGTTAGTTGTTAGCTGTTAGCTGTTGGTTGTTAGCTGTTGGTTGTTAGCTGTTGGTTGTTAGCTGTTGGTTGTTAGTTGTTAGCTGTTGGTTGTTAGCTGTTGGTTGTTAGCTGTTGGTTGTTAGCTGTTGGTTGTTAGTTGTTAGCTGTTGGTTGTTAGTTGTTAGCTGTTGGTTGTTAGCTGTTGGTTGTTAGCTGTTGGTTGTTAGCTGTTGGTTGTTAGTTGTTAGTTGTTAGCTGTTGGTTGTTAGCTGTTGGTTGTTAGCTGTTGGTTGTTAGCTGTTGGTTGTTGGCTGTTAGTTGTTGGTTGTTAGCTGTTGGTTGTTAGTTGTTAGCTGTTGGTTGTTAGCTGTTGGTTGTTAGCTGTTAGTTGTTAGTTGTTGGTTGTTAGCTGTTGGTTGTTAGTTGTTAGTTGTTAGCTGTTGGTTGTTAGTTGTTAGCTGTTGGTTGTTAGCTGTTGGTTGTTAGCTGTTGGTTGTTAGTTGTTGGTTGTTAGTTGTTGGTTGTTAGTTGTTGGTTGTTAGCTGTTGGTTGTTAGTTGTTGGTTGTTAGCTGTTGGTTGTTAGTTGTTAGTTGTTAGCTGTTGGTTGTTAGTTGTTGGTTGTTAGCTGTTGGTTGTTAGCTGTTGGTTGTTAGCTGTTAGTTGTTAGTTGTTGGTTGTTAGCTGTTAGTTGTTAGTTGTTGGTTGTTAGCTGTTGGTTGTTAGTTGTTAGCTGTTGGTTGTTAGTTGTTGGTTGTTGGTTGTTAGCTGTTGGTTGTTAGCTGTTGGTTGTTAGCTGTTGGTTGTTAGCTGTTGGTTGTTAGTTGTTAGCTGTTGGTTGTTAGCTGTTGGTTGTTAGCTGTTGGTTGTTAGCTGTTGGTTGTTAGTTGTTAGTTGTTAGCTGTTGGTTGTTAGTTGTTAGTTGTTAGCTGTTAGCTGTTGGTTGTTAGCTGTTGGTTGTTAGCTGTTGGTTGTTAGTTGTTAGTTGTTAGCTGTTGGTTGTTAGCTGTTGGTTGTTAGCTGTTGGTTGTTGGCTGTTAGTTGTTGGTTGTTAGCTGTTGGTTGTTAGTTGTTAGTTGTTAGCTGTTGGTTGTTAGTTGTTAGTTGTTAGCTGTTGGTTGTTAGCTGTTGGTTGTTAGCTGTTAGTTGTTGGTTGTTAGCTGTTGGTTGTTAGTTGTTAGCTGTTGGTTGTTAGTTGTTGGTTGTTAGCTGTTGGTTGTTAGCTGTTGGTTGTTAGCTGTTAGTTGTTGGTTGTTAGCTGTTGGTTGTTAGTTGTTAGCTGTTGGTTGTTAGCTGTTGGTTGTTAGCTGTTGGTTGTTAGCTGTTAGCTGTTGGTTGTTAGCTGTTGGTTGTTAGTTGTTGGTTGTTAGCTGTTGGTTGTTAGCTGTTAGTTGTTAGCTGTTGGTTGTTAGTTGTTAGTTGTTAGCTGTTGGTTGTTAGTTGTTGGTTGTTAGTTGTTGGTTGTTAGCTGTTGGTTGTTAGCTGTTGGTTGTTAGCTGTTGGTTGTTAGTTGTTAGCTGTTGGTTGTTAGCTGTTGGTTGTTAGCTGTTGGTTGTTAGTTGTTAGCTGTTGGTTGTTAGTTGTTAGTTGTTAGCTGTTAGCTGTTGGTTGTTAGCTGTTGGTTGTTAGCTGTTGGTTGTTAGCTGTTGGTTGTTAGTTGTTAGTTGTTAGCTGTTGGTTGTTAGCTGTTGGTTGTTAGCTGTTGGTTGTTAGCTGTTGGTTGTTTGCTGTTAGTTGTTGGTTGTTAGCTGTTGGTTGTTAGTTGTTGGTTGTTTGCTGTTGGTTGTTAGCTGTTAGTTGTTGGTTGTTAGCTGTTGGTTGTTAGTTGTTAGCTGTTGGTTGTTAGTTGTTGGTTGTTAGCTGTTGGTTGTTAGCTGTTGGTTGTTAGCTGTTAGTTGGTGGTTGTTAGCTGTTGGTTGTTAGTTGTTAGCTGTTGGTTGTTAGCTGTTGGTTGTTAGCTGTTGGTTGTTAGCTGTTGGTTGTTAGTTGTTAGCTGTTGGTTGTTAGCTGTTGGTTGTTAGCTGTTAGTTGTTAGCTGTTGGTTGTTAGTTGTTGGTTGTTAGCTGTTGGTTGTTAGCTGTTAGTTGTTGGTTGTTAGCTGTTAGTTGTTAGCTGTTGGTTGTTAGCTGTTGGTTGTTAGCTGTTAGTTGTTAGTTGTTAGCTGTTGGTTGTTAGCTGTTAGTTGTTAGCTGTTGGTTGTTAGCTGTTGGTTGTTAATTGTTAGTTGTTAGCTGTTGGTTGTTAGTTGTTAGCTGTTGGTTGTTAGCTGTTGGTTGTTAGCTGTTGGTTGTTAGTTGTTGGTTGTTAGCTGTTGGTTGTTAGCTGTTAGTTGTTGGTTGTTAGCTGTTAGTTGTTAGCTGTTGGTTGTTAGCTGTTGGTTGTTAGCTGTTGGTTGTTAGCTGTTAGTTGTTAGCTGTTGGTTGTTAGCTGTTAGTTGTTAGCTGTTGGTTGTTAGCTGTTGGTTGTTAGTTGTTAGTTGTTAGCTGTTGGTTGTTAGTTGTTAGTTGTTAGCTGTTGGTTGTTAGCTGTTGGTTGTTAGTTGTTAGTTGTTAGCTGTTGGTTGTTAGCTGTTGGTTGTTAGCTGTTAGTTGTTAGCTGTTGGTTGATAGTTGTTAGCTGTTGGTTGTTAGTTGTTGGTTGTTAGTTGTTGGTTGTTAGCTGTTGGTTGTTAGCTGTTGGTTGTTAGCTGTTGGTTGTTAGTTGTTAGCTGTTGGTTGTTAGCTGTTGGTTGTTAGCTGTTGGTTGTTAGTTGTAAGCTGTTGGTTGTTAGTTGTTAGTTGTTAGTTGTTAGCTGTTAACTGTTGGTTGTTAGCTGTTGGTTGTTAGCTGTTGGTTGTTAGCTGTTGGTTGTTAGTTGTTAGTTGTTAGCTGTTGGTTGTTAGCTGTTGGTTGTTAGCTGTTGGTTGTTAGCTGTTGGTTGTTGGCTGTTAGTTGTTGGTTGTTAGCTGTTGGTTGTTAGTTGTTGGTTGTTTGCTGTTGGTTGTTAGCTGTTAGTTGTTGGTTGTTAGCTGTTGGTTGTTAGTTGTTAGCTGTTGGTTGTTAGTTGTTGGTTGTTAGCTGTTGGTTGTTAGCTGTTGGTTGTTAGCTGTTAGTTGGTGGTTGTTAGCTGTTGGTTGTTAGTTGTTAGCTGTTGGTTGTTAGCTGTTGGTTGTTAGCTGTTGGTTGTTAGCTGTTGGTTGTTAGTTGTTAGTTGTTAGCTGTTGGTTGTTAGCTGTTGGTTGTTAGCTGTTAGTTGTTAGCTGTTGGTTGTTGGTTGTTAGCTGTTGGTTGTTAGCTGTTAGTTGTTGGTTGTTAGCTGTTAGTTGTTAGCTGTTGGTTGTTAGCTGTTGGTTGTTAGCTGTTAGTTGTTAGTTGTTAGCTGTTGGTTGTTAGCTGTTAGTTGTTAGCTGTTGGTTGTTAGCTGTTGGTTGTTAGTTGTTAGTTGTTAGCTGTTGGTTGTTAGTTGTTAGCTGTTGGTTGTTAGCTGTTGGTTGTTAGCTGTTGGTTGTTAGCTGTTGGTTGTTAGTTGTTAGCTGTTGGTTGTTAGCTGTTGGTTGTTAGCTGTTGGTTGTTAGCTGTTGGTTGTTAGCTGTTAGTTGTTAGCTGTTGGTTGTTAGCTGTTAGCTGTTGGTTGTTAGCTGTTGGTTGTTAGCTGTTGGTTGTTAGCTGTTGGTTGTTAGTTGTTGGTTGTTAGTTGTTAGTTGTTAGCTGTTGGTTGTTAGCTGTTGGTTGTTAGTTGTTAGTTGTTAGCTGTTGGTTGTTAGCTGTTGGTTGTTAGCTGTTGGTTGTTAGCTGTTAGCTGTTGGTTGTTAGCTGTTGGTTGTTAGCTGTTGGTTGTTAGCTGTTGGTTGTTAGTTGTTAGTTGTTAGCTGTTGGTTGTTAGCTGTTGGTTGTTAGCTGTTGGTTGTTAGCTGTTGGTTGTTAGCTGTTGGTTGTTAGCTGTTGGTTGTTAGCTGTTGGTTGTTAGCTGTTGGTTGTTAGCTGTTGGTTGTTAGTTGTTAGTTGTTAGCTGTTGGTTGTTAGCTGTTGGTTGTTAGCTGTTGGTTGTTAGCTGTTGGTTGTTAGCTGTTGGTTGTTAGCTGTTGGTTGTTAGCTGTTAGTTGTTGGTTGTTAGCTGTTGGTTGTTAGTTGTTAGCTGTTGGTTGTTAGCTGTTAGTTGTTAGTTGTTGGTTGTTAGCTGTTGATTGTTAGTTGTTAGTTGTTAGTTGTTAGTTGTTGGTTGTTAGCTGTTGGTTGTTAGCTGTTGGTTGTTAGCTGTTAGTTGTTGGTTGTTAGCTGTTGGTTGTTAGTTGTTAGTTGTTAGCTGTTGGTTGTTAGCTGTTGGTTGTTAGCTGTTGGTTGTTAGCTGTTGGTTGTTAGCTGTTGGTTGTTAGCTGTTGGTTGTTAGCTGTTGGTTGTTAGCTGTTGGTTGTTAGCTGTTGGTTGTTAGTTGTTGGTTGTTAGCTGTTGGTTGTTAGCTGTTGGTTGTTAGCTGTTGGTTGTTAGTTGTTGGCTGTTAGTTGTTAGCTGTTGGTTGTTAGCTGTTGGTTGTTAGCTGTTGGTTGTTAGTTGTTAGCTGTTGGTTGTTAGCTGTTGGTTGTTAGTTGTTAGTTGTTAGCTGTTGGTTGTTGGTTGTTAACTGTTGGTTGTTGGTTGTTAGCTGTTAGCTGTTAGTTGTTGGTTGTTAACTGTTGGTTGTTAGCTGTTGGTTGTTAGCTGTTGGTTGTTAGTTGTTAGCTGTTGGTTGTTAGCTGTTGGTTGTTAGTTGTTAGCTGTTAGCTGTTGGTTGTTGGTTGTTAGCTGTTAGTTGTTAGCTGTTGGTTGTTAGCTGTTGGTTGTTAGTTGTTAGCTGTTGGTTGTTAGCTGTTGGTTGTTAGTTGTTAGTTGTTAGCTGTTGGTTGTTAGCTGTTGGTTGTTAGCTGTTGGTTGTTAGCTGTTGGTTGTTAGCTGTTAGTTGTTAGCTGTTGGTTGTTAGCTGTTAGCTGTTGGTTGTTAGCTGTTGGTTGTTAGCTGTTGGTTGTTAGCTGTTGGTTGTTAGTTGTTGGTTGTTAGTTGTTAGTTGTTAGCTGTTGGTTGTTAGCTGTTGGTTGTTAGTTGTTAGTTGTTAGCTGTTGGTTGTTAGCTGTTGGTTGTTAGCTGTTGGTTGTTAGCTGTTAGCTGTTGGTTGTTAGCTGTTGGTTGTTAGCTGTTGGTTGTTAGCTGTTGGTTGTTAGTTGTTAGTTGTTAGCTGTTGGTTGTTAGCTGTTGGTTGTTAGCTGTTGGTTGTTAGCTGTTGGTTGTTAGCTGTTGGTTGTTAGCTGTTGGTTGTTAGCTGTTAGTTGTTGGTTGTTAGCTGTTGGTTGTTAGTTGTTAGCTGTTGGTTGTTAGCTGTTAGTTGTTAGTTGTTGGTTGTTAGCTGTTGATTGTTAGTTGTTAGTTGTTAGTTGTTGGTTGTTAGCTGTTGGTTGTTAGCTGTTGGTTGTTAGCTGTTGGTTGTTAGTTGTTGGCTGTTAGTTGTTAGCTGTTGGTTGTTAGCTGTTGGTTGTTAGCTGTTGGTTGTTAGTTGTTAGCTGTTGGTTGTTAGCTGTTGGTTGTTAGTTGTTAGTTGTTAGCTGTTGGTTGTTGGTTGTTAACTGTTGGTTGTTGGTTGTTAGCTGTTAGCTGTTAGTTGTTGGTTGTTAACTGTTGGTTGTTAGCTGTTGGTTGTTAGCTGTTGGTTGTTAGTTGTTAGCTGTTGGTTGTTAGCTGTTGGTTGTTAGTTGTTAGCTGTTAGCTGTTGGTTGTTGGTTGTTAGCTGTTAGTTGTTAGCTGTTGGTTGTTAGCTGTTGGTTGTTAGTTGTTAGCTGTTGGTTGTTAGCTGTTGGTTGTTAGTTGTTAGCTGTTGGTTGTTAGTTGTTGGCTGTTAGTTGTTAGCTGTTGGTTGTTAGCTGTTAGCTGTTGGTTGTTAGCTGTTGGTTGTTAGTTGTTGGTTGTTAGTTGTTGGTTGTTAACTGTTGGTTGTTAAAGGTGGGGTAGGTACGTTTGAGAAACCGGCTCGAGATACACTTTTTGTTATATTCCATGGAATGCTCTTAACATCCCGATAGCATTGAATATCTGAAGTGCTTTGAAGCTGTGGCGCTGTAAAAAGCACGACCAATCATCTGAGCCGGCTAAAGTAACTGGACGGCCTACCTGCCTGTCAGCCTTCCATCGGGGCACACACTGATCTCTGCCCTCATTGGTCATGTGCGAGTTCACTGTTCACTGTTAGCTGTTAACTGTTAGCTGTTAGCTGTTCACTGTTAGCTGTTAACTGTTAGCTGTTAGCTGTTAGCTGTTAACTGTTAGCTGTTAGCTGTTAGCTGTTAGCTGTTAGTCGTTAGTTGCAACCCAGTCTCACAGCATGTCGTGTTCTAGTCACGACATGTAATCTATTGATTCGTGTTCACCAACACGATTTCCCCCTTTTTTCCGCGTCCCACAGAACGATTTGAAAAGCGATGTATTTCTATTGGTCGTGTGTTTCGTGCCTGCAGCGCGTCTTTGTGTCCGGTCGGGTCGTGGAAGAAGCTGTGTGGTTCATGAAAACATGTTCTCACTCAATATCAAGCCACGATTATTGTTTTTATTTTAAATCGTATAATGTCTGGCTTCTGTTGCCGTCTGTGAGGAAAAGAAACGGCTCAGAGCCTCAGGATACTGACACCTGTGTTTTCTAAATCTTTCTTTCCTTCTAATTTGTTATTCTTTTCTAAATAACACACTGTTATTTACTCACCAATAACACTCAATTATCCTTGCTTTTATTTATTGTTTAATTCCATAATCTCGGGCTTGTTGGCGTCCGTCAGGAACTGGATTTCAAAATAAAAATAACCGGAAACAGACGTAGGCCTGTAAGGGACATTTCGAGCATCATTGCGAGACACAGCCACCGAACTGATTACCCAAGATCCTCAGCTATGGTTTAAGCTAGCTGATTGGATGTTTTAGCCGCAATGCATGCTGGGATATGGTGTTCATGCGATATTATATTGAGTAAGAACATGTTTTTATGAACCCCACAGCTTCCGGTCTTCCAACACCCAAACGGACAAAAAGACGCGCTGCAGGCACGAAACACACGACCAATAGAAATACATCGCTTTTCAAATCGTTCTGTGACACGAACAAAAGGGGGAAATGGTGATGGTGAACACGAATCAATAGATTACATGTTGTGACTATAACACGACATGCCGTGAGACTGGGTTGTTAGTTGTTAACTGTTAGCTGTAAGTGCGTAGTTGCTAGCCGTTGAATTTAAGCAGTTAGCAGTTAGCTGTTAGCAGTTAGCTGTTAGCTGTTGGCTAGTTGTTACTTGTTAGATGTTAATAGTTAGCTGTTAGCTGTTAGCTGTTGGCTAGTTGTTACTTGTTAGATGTTAATAGTTAGCTGTTAGCTGTTGGCTAGTTGTTACTTGTTAGATGTTAATAGTTAGCTGTTAGCTGTTAGCTGTTGGCTAGTTGTTACTTGTTAGATGTTAATAGTTAGCTGTTAGCTGTTAGCTGTTGGCTAGTTGTTACTTGTTAGATGTTAATAGTTAGCTGTTAGCTGTTAGTTGTTGGCTGTTGGCTAGTTGTTACTTGTTAGATGTTAGTTGCTAGACGTTAATAGTTAGCTTTTAGCTGTTAGCTTTTAGCTTTTAGCTGTTGGCTGTTAGCTGTTAGCTTTGAGCTGTTAGCTGTTAGCTGTTGGCTAGTTGTTACTTGTTAGATGTTAGTTGCTAGACGTTAATAGTTAGCTTTTAGCTGTTAGCTTTTAGCTAGTTGTTACTTGTTAGACGTTAATAGTTAGCAGTTAGCTGTTAGCTGTTAGCTGTTAGCTAGTTGTTACTTGTTAGATGTTAGTTGCTAGACGTTAATAGTTAGCTTTTAGCTGTTAGCTTTTAGCTGAGTATCTGAGGTTTGTTTTGGCTGCTATCGCTGGACAGGACTCAGGCAGCATTCATGCTAAAGTTTAAACTCACATAAACTGCTATTAAGGTGAGAAATAAGTAGGGTTTCAAGTGAGTCACGACTTTGGCTCTCGTTCTTTTTGGGTTTTAATTTCGGACCAGTTTCCTCCCTAGGCAACGTGGACATCACACTGACCGGTGGAGAGGACACACTCGGGTCAACAGCCAATCAGGGTTCAGTCCTTTGAATGGCTTCTGGTGACGGTGGTTACCAACTGGGGAGTTTATTTACACCTAAATTAAAGATGTAAGAAGTCAGATGATCCAGACGGAGATTTAACAACGATTACTGCACGCTTTTACAGAAAAGTTCCTCGAGGATCAAATACGATGGTCGTCGACTCAGAGTGCGGCTTCCAGCATTCGTCAAAAAGCTGAATGTCAATCAGATGGTTTTATATTAAATGAACCAGAAGCAGAAACTAAAGCGCTCTGAGAATGAACACCACAGTATCCAGGTGCCAGAACTGCACAGGACTGGTGATGTCAGCTGGTTCCTGCAGTTACTCAGAGCTGGGTCTTTGTAGATTGCTCAAAAATAAATTCAAGCATATTTGATAAGATAGGACTTTATTTATCCTGAAGGAAATAGCTGAGCCATGTTACAAGAAGACAATAAACAACAATGTTTTACCAAATGGTATTAAATAATGAAGACAGAACTGTGAACAGAATAGCTGAAACTTTAACAAACTAAGTAACTCAGTTTCCTCTCATCATAACCCATGTTTGTATAATGGAGTTAGCTCCGTGTGTTGCTGCTAGCATACAGAACACCTGACGTGGAGACGTTCCTCTGGACGGAGCTACAGAGCAGCTGGAGAGACAGTGGAACCCGGTGCTTCCTCCGTCTGGACGTGGAGCGCTTTGATACATGTTTAGACACACTGCTCGTGTTGCCGCCCTCACGTGCTGAACTCTTATTGCACTTTTGGTAACGAGTATTGTCCCCATCGACACGGCTATAGTTTAACCACACCTCGGAGCGCGCTCTCTCCGCCATCTCCTCCGTGTGTGTGTGTGTGTGTGTGTGTGTGTGTTGCTGCATGTAGCAGCCGCGTGTGTGTAAACCGCCCCGCCCCCTCGCACGCAGACGGGGGATAGATCTCTTAAACGGAGTTGGCGACACTTAAACTGCAATGTAATGTTTGTGTAGCGATAATACATACGACATATATCGGGGCACAGGTTGTGTATCCTTGACAGTCGCACAGTGGGCACACACCGAGTGTTTTCATATTCAGCACATGTGTACACGCTAAACTGCAGACCTCAAGAAGAAATGATACGTTCATTCACTCACGGCAAAAGTTACTTTACTTACTATAAAAACTCACGGTAAAAAGATGCACTCCCTGTTCCACTGTCCTGAAGGTGGAATCTAACGATATCCAGAATACGTTTGATTGGATCCGGGCTAGAAACATGTTATTCCTGCTGTACAGTTGGGCATGTTAACATGGGGGTCTATGGGAACTGCTCCTTTCTGCATCCACCCCCTGTCGGCCACTAGAGGAACTGCATGTTGTGGCACTTCCTTCTGGGCTTCCCAGCTCTGCGCTGATTGGCTGTGGGTGGGCCCAGGTCCACCCGGGCCCACCCACAGCTACGCCACTGACTCCCGCCCCATTAGCCTATCATGAACGTGTTCCGTTGTGATGTCACTATGTTCCGGAAGTAAACAAAGGGCTCCGATGGAGGCGTGTCAGGCAGAACACAGCAGATTCAAATGTTAATTAAAATAATGCAACTTAAACATTTGATCGGGATCCTCGTCAGATCTTTTGTTAAGTTTAAGTATGTATTATCTTTGAGCGGTATCTGTCTCTCTATTGCCTCTTTCTTTTGGACCGAACGCATTCAACAGAAGGTCTTTATGTTTCCTGACCGAACTACAGGACAGACTTGACCTCCATAACTCCGCTGAGCAGAGACCACAAGGAAAGAGGAATTAGGAAGTGTCTTCAGTGTTGTGTAATGTCTCTCTCTGTCCTGATGGCGGCGCTGCATCATTTATTTCTACACGTTATAAAAACCAACGATCACATATAAAGTTTCGAGCGACCGCTGTGAAGTCCACACACACACACACACACACACGCACACACACACACACGCACGCACACACACACACACACACACACACACACACACACACACACACACACCATGTATACATCACTTCAGGGGACATTACATTGACTTACATGCATTTCCTGGAGACTTATCCTAAGTCTCCAAGTCGTCACCCTAACATTAATGATCCCTTGTGGGGA
>CM070445.1:1646976-1666360 GCA_036324595.1 Champsocephalus gunnari
GACTGAGGAGGGGAGCCGAGGAGAGAGGAGGGGAGCCGAGGAGAGAGGAGGGGAGCCAAGGAGAGAGGAGGGGAACCAAGGAGAGAGGAGCCGAGGAGAGAGGAGGGGTGCCGAGGAGAGAGGAGAGGAGCCGAGGAGAGAGGAGGGGAACCAAGGAGAGAGGAGCCGAGGAGAGAGGAGGGGAGCCGAGGAGAGAGGAGCCGAGGAGAGAGGAGGGGAGCCGAGGAGAGAGGAGGGGAGCCGAGGAGAGAGGAGGGGAACCAAGGAGAGAGGAGCCGAGGAGAGAGGAGGGGAGCCGAGGAGAGAGGAGGGGAGCCGAGGAGAGGGGAGGGGAACCAAGGAGAGAGGAGCCGAGGAGAGAGGAGGGGAGCCGAGGAGAGAGGAGGGGAGCCGAGGAGAGAGGGGGGGAGCCGAGGAGAGAGGAGGGGAACTAGGAGAGAGAAGCCGAGGAGAGAGGAGGGGAGCCGAGGAGAGAGGAGCCGAGGAGAGAGGAGGGGAGCCGAGGAGAGAGGAGGGTAACCAAAGAGAGAGGAGCCGAGGAGAGAGGAGGGGAGCCGAGGAGAGAGGAGGGGAGCCGAGGAGAGAGGAGCCGAGGAGAGAGGAGGGGAGCCGAGGAGAGAGGAGGGGAGCCGAGGAGAGAGGAGGGTAACCAAGGAGAGAGGAGCCGAGGAGAGAGGAGGGGAGCCGAGGAGAGAGGAGCCGAGGAGAGAGGAGGGGAAGCAGCAGCCTCTGTCTGAGGGACACGTGTTCATGACCACTTCTATATCAATCAATCAGTCAATGTTTATTTATAGCCCAATATCACACATGTTACATTTGTCTCAGTGGACTTCACAGTGTGTACAGAATATCAGTATGACAATACGACACCCTCTGTCCTCAGACCCTCTGTCCTCAGACCCTCTGTCCTTAGACCCTTTGTCCTTAGACCCTCTGTCCTCAGCCCCTCTGTCCTCAGACCCTCTGTCCTCAGACCCTCTGTCTTAGACCCTCTGTCCTCAGACCCTCTGTCCTCAGACCCTCTGTCCTCAGACCCTCTGTCCTCAGACCCTCTGTCCTCAGACCCTCTGTCTTTAGACCCTCTGTCCTTAGATCCTCTGTCCTTAGACCCTCTGTCCTCAGACCCTCTGTCCTCAGACCCTCTGTCCTCAGACCCTCTGTCCTCAGACCCTCTGTCCTCCGACCCTCTGTCCTCAGACCCTCTGTCCTCAGACCCTCTGTCCTCCGACCCTCTGTCCTCAGACCCTCACATCGTACAAGGAAAAACTTCCAAAGAAAACCAGTTTAAAGGGAACATGGAGAAACCTCAGGGAGAGCAGCAGAGGAGGATCCTCTCCAGGACGGACAGACTGCAATAGATGCCGTGTGTGAATTGAAAAGATAATACATTTGCAACATAGGTAGTCCAAATGTTTGGAAATGCATGTGTGTATAACAGGAAGATGAATCCACGAGGATATCCATCCAGGACCGATGATCCAGGACCACAGCCACGACTCAAGATCCAGGGCTCGCGATCCAGGACACAGGACCGCAGGATCATCCATGACTCCGGATCCCGGCGTATATAGACACCACAAAGAAAGACATGTGGGGAAGCTGGGTTAATGGAACATGAGAGGACACAGGTACAGACAGAGAGAAGGAAGAAGTGAGATGTCCCCATGAGAGGACACAGGTACAGACAGAGAGAAGGAAGAAGTGAGATGTCCCCATGAGAGGACACAGGTACAGACAGAGAGAAGGAAGAAGGGAGATGTCCCCCGACAAACTAAGCCTATATCAGCAAAACTAGGGGCTGAATCTAATCAGCCCTAACTATAAGCTTTATCAAAAAGGAAGGTCTTAAGCACACTCTTAAAAACGGATAGGGTGTCTGCCGCCCGAACACAAACTGGAAGCTGATTCCACAAATGTGGAGCTTGATGAGAAAAGGCTCTGGCTCCCATTGTACTTTTAGAGACTCGAGGAACAACCAACAACCCTGCATTCTTGGAGCGCAATGCCCTAGTAGGCCAGCAGGGTATAATGAGTTCTTTAAGGTAAGATGGCGCCTGCCCATTAAGGGCTTTGTGGGCGAGAAGAAGAACTTTAAATTCTATCCTGTGTTCTATAGGGAGCCAGTGTAAGGCAGCCAGAACAGGAGTCATGTGGTCCCTCTTCATAACTCTGGTTAGTACACGAGCCGCAGCATTTTGAATCAGCTGAAGCGACTTGACTGACTTCTTGGTACTCCCTGATAATAAAGAGTTACAATAATCCAGCCTAGAAGTAACAAATGCATGGACTAGTTTCTCTGCATCGCTTTGAGGCAAGATATGCCTGATCTCTGCAATGTTACGTAGATGGAAGAAGGCGGTCCTTGAAATTGATTTTATGTGGGCGTTAAAGGATAAATCCTGATCAAATATAACACCAAGATTCCTTACAGTCTCACTGGAGGCCAAATTAATGCCATCCATAGTTAGTATATCTTTAGATCATTTGTTTCGTAGATTCTTCGGGCCAAGTACAATAACTTCAGTTTTGGTCGTGTTTAACATCAAAAAGTTTAAGGTCATCCACGTTTTTAAGTCCTTAAGGCAGTCTTACATTTTATTTAGATGATTAATTTCATCAGGCTTGATTGATAAATATAGTTGAGTATCATCCGCATAACAATGAAAGTTTACGGAATGATTCCTTATAATATTGCCGGAAGCATATATAATGTGAACAAAATAGGTCCGAGCACTGAGCCCTGTGGCACTCCATGGCTAACTTTGGTTTGCGTGGAAGATTCATCGTTAACACGTACAAACTGAGAGCGTTCAGATAGATAGGACCTAAACCAGCCTAAAGCAGTTCCCTGTATGCCAACTAAGTGCTCTAGTCTTTGCAATAGGATATCATGGTCGATAGTATCAAATGCAGCACTGAGATCGAGCAGAACAAGAATAGAGACAAGTCCCTTGTCTGAGGCTATTAGAATGTCATGTGTGACTTTAACCAGAGCTGTCTCTGTGCTATGATGTGTTCTAAAGCCAGACTGAAAGTCTTCAAATAAATCGTTGTTTTTTAAGTAATCACACAGCTGTTTTGCGACCGCTTTCTCAAGAATCTCTGAGAGGAACGGAAGATTAGAAATAGGTCTATAGTTGGCTAAAACCTCTGGATCGAGGTTGTGCTTTTTAAGAAGCGGTTTTATCACTGCTACTTTGAATGATTGTGGAACATAGCCTGATAATAAAGACATATTCATAATATTTAATAAAGAAGTGCTAATTAATGGAAACACTTCCTTCAACAGCTTAGTTGGAATTGGGTCTAACATGCACGTTGATGGTTTAGAAGAGAGAATCATTGAATGTAATTGTTCAAGGTTAATGGCTGAAAAGCATTCATCTATATCTACTTTGATTCATTCACAGGGCGGTGTCATGAGACAATAACAGGCTGCAGACACACACACACACACACACACACACACGCACACACACACACACACACACACACACACACACGCACGCACGCACGCACGCACACACACACACGCACGCACGCACGCACGCACGCACGCACGCACGCACGCACGCACGCACGCACACACACACACACACACACACACACACACACACACACACACACACACACACACACACACACACGCGCACACACACTATGGAGGTCTTGGAAAGGGTGTAGAAGTTGTAAAAGGCCTAAAGGAAGCGATTAGGAAAGTCAAAACTAAGAATGTAAATAAGCCCCGTCCCTCCTCTCTGGGGAATTGAACCGGCAGCCGCCCATATGGCCGCTCTCTGCCGCTATGTGACCTGCGGAGAGGGGATTAAAACACAGAGCGGCTAAAGTCACTTTAATGGCTTGTTTCTCAAACAGCTGCCTCTCGTTAACCCTTTGTGTTCCCAGAGAGGAGGCTCCTAGCTATCGCTTCCTCTCCTATCACCTTGCCTCCTCTCTTCTTCCTGGGTTCCTCTTCTCCTACATTGTTTCTTTCTCCCCTCATTAGACCATGTCCTTTCTCCTTGTTTTCTGTTGTCCTCTCTTGATTCCTCTCCTTGCCCCCTCTCTTTTCTTATTTCCTCATCTATTCTCTTCTCTTGATTCCTCTCCTTGCTTCCTCTCTTCTCTTATTTCCTCATCTCTTCTCCTCTCTTGATTCCTCTCCTTGCTTCCTCCTATCTGCTTTCTTATTTCCTTTCCTATTTTCATCTCCTGTTTCCTCGTATCTCCTCTCTTATTGTCTTTTCCTTCCTCGCCCCATTAGTCCCATAGTCTTCTTCGTTTCCTCTTCTCCTTTTTTGTTTCCTTTCCTTACTTACTCTTATCTACTGTTTTCCCCGTTTCCTCTTTCCCTCCCTTGTCTCCTCTCTCCCTCCCTACCTCCCTTGTCTCCTCCCTCCCTCCCTCCCTCCCACCCTTGTCTCCTCTCTCCCTCCCTTCCTCCCTTGTCTCCTCTCTCCCTCCCTTCCTCCCTTGTCTCCTCCCTCCTCTCCTCCATCCAGGTTTAGATCCAGGGCTAGTCTCCTCTCTTGTTTCCTAACCTGTCCTTTTTGTTTGTTCCTCCTCCAGTATTGTCTCCTTTCCTACCCCATTTCCTCTCTTTTATTCCTCTCCTCCTCTCCTCCTCTCCTCCTCTCCTCCCTCCCCCTCCTCCCCCTCCTCTTAGTTAATGACTCACCTCGTTGGTATGTCGGTCAGTTTGTAAAATACATTTCTAATTATTGCAAAAGTTTAACTGACCTGCTGTCAGATTACAGTTTAACCAGGAGAGGATCAGTGTGTGTGTGTGTGTGTGTGTGTGTGTGTGTGTGTGTGTGTGTGTGTGTGTGTGTACTGAATACTACAACACTCATATATTCAATAGCAGGTTATTTTAGTGTTAAAATGCTTTTTAAAACGAAGAATCTTTCATTCATAGTTATTTGTATTTAACTTGTGATAGCTTTTATTATATATATACTTATTCATTACTTTATTATATACAGGTTTGATTATTTCTATTACATTTGTAAGACTTCTGAATTAAATAAATAAATATATACATTCACTATTTGTTATCATACATATATATGTATATATATATATATATAGTCTGGAAGCTCAAACTGAGGCTGCAATGAGGACACACACACACACACACGCGCACACACACACACGCACACACACGCACGCACACACGCACACGCACGCGCGCACACACACATACACACACGCACACACACACACACACACACACACACACACACACACACGCACACACACACGCACACACACACACACACCACACACGCACACACACACACACGCGCACACACACACACACACACACACACACACACACACACACACACACACACACACACACACACACACACACACACACACACGCACACACACCTGTCTGCCCCTCAGTCTGCGCTGAGTCTCCTCGCGCTGCTTCTCTCTCAGGACTCGTCCCAGCTTCTCTCAGGATCTCACTTCTAAACTTTATTTAAAAAACAAAACAAAGCTTTTCTTCCTCGCGGAGCTCTGAGCTGCAGCGCGTGCACAGCCTGGCCCAGCACGTGCGGAATAAATACGGTTTGGGGGATATTTCCGCGCGACTTTAGGTGAGTGAACGTGAGTTTTACCTGCCGTACAGAGCGTTGATACGCACGCGGTGATAACGTTATTCATGTTGTCACGCGCAGGCAGCACGCGGACAGACAGAGCTGAGAAGCGGCTCTTGTGGCTCTTCTCCAGCGGGCTCCAGCAGAGCCTCCCATTGGTCATCCAGCCTGTCCTTTGATGGCGAATAGCTACTTGCTGTTCGTGGTAACCGTTATTATATCTGTATCTTTTACACATGGCATCTCATGTGTAAAGCTTTTAAACACATGACATGTGCATCTCTTAGAAACACAGTATTTATATTCATTCATTACAAATCCAATATTCCAGTTGCTCTTGAATCGATTCTCATATTTGTTTTATTTGTATCTAAAATGATCTTTGAAAGTAAATCATCTGAGGGTTATGGTGGAAATCTTTTTCTGAGCTTCTTCGTTTTTATGAATGATTTTAATGTTGTTTCAGTGACGCACGCACACGCACACACACGCACGCACACGCACACACACGCACTCTAAGATCTGTAGTAAAAGTGTCCGCATACTTTTGTCCACTTAGAAACTGTGTTTGATTTCACTTTTTGTTTAGCTGAGAAAAAGAGAAGTGTTGATCATCACCATATCAACACACACACACACACACACACACACACACACACACACACACACACACACACACACACCCTTCTTTCATTCACACACATACTTTCTCTCTGCAGGGATCTTCCTCCTCCTCCTCTTCCTCACTGTTGACGTTTCCATGGAGACCCTGGCCCCCATGTGGACGACCTGTGACCTCGGAGAGAAGTCGTCAGTTTGGGGTGAGTCAACAACAAGCATCAATACACTCCTAAAGTCAAAGACCTGAACATAGTAGTGATAACATTCGGCCACTAGATGGCGACATCTCCAATTCACATGAAAATACTTTTAATATATATTTAAAGGTGGGGTAGGTACGTTTGAGAAACCGGCTCGAGGTACACGTGTTGTTATATTCCATGGATGCTCTTAACGTCCCGACAGCAATGAATATCTGAAGTGCTTTGAAGCCGTGGCGCTGCAAAAAGCTCGACCAATCATCTGAGCCGGCTGAAGTAACTGGACGACCTTCCTGCCTGCCAGCCTTCCATCGGGGCACAGACTGATCTCTGCCCTCATTGGTCGTGTGCGCGTCCGTGTGTTGGGGGAGGGGCTCTGGAGGAAGGGGCGGATTTTTTCCGGCTGTGTATTTTCAGATTCTAGCCACTCGAGCTGGTTCCTCCAAAACTACGTACCCCACCTTTAAGCTACTTCATATTAATTTGAACTAGGTAGTCGTCTCAAATTTCACAGAAAAGTCGCCGCTGATAGCTAGCTAGCAACTTTATCGTAATTAACCCAGTAATTGTAATGCTAGTTTTCTTTTAGTGGAGATATACATACACTAGCAAAATACCTGCATTTAAGACAGAAATATAGACATGATACCATTTGGCCACTAGATGGCGACCTCACATCAAAACACCAAACACTAAACACTTATAAATATATATTTAATTATACTCTCTTCAGTAAACTGCCATGTCGCTAATTTCAACGAGGTAGAGTCCTCTCAAATTCCACAGAAAAGTTGCCGCTGTGAGCTAGCTAGCAACTCAATCGTACGCGGTCTAGAATAATTACAGACTGCCTAATTAACACAATTAAATTAGCGTTTTTTTAACGCAGATATACAGTTAGTGTAAATACTCTCTAGTTAAAGTCCTGCATTCAAATGTTTTTCTATAAGTACGGAAGGAGACGACATATAGCAGTGGTAACATTCGGCCACTAGATGGCGACCTCCCCATCCCCCATTCATCAAAACAGAGTTACAAATCTATATTCGAGATACTTTAAACTGCATCTCAAACACTTTCCACCAGGTGGCGTCGTCTCATTGCACACGACGATCCCCGCTGTTAGCAACTTTATCGTACGTGGTCACGATTCGATCTGAACGTAATTGTAATGCTAGTTTTCTTTTAGCGGAGAGAGATGTACAAATACACTCGCAAAATACCGCACAATGTTTGATATGTTTCCGGCTTTTTCTCTGGTTTTTAATTATTGTTTTATTATTTGACTCCTATTGTGTTGTTTTATATTCTCTGTGTTCGATGAGGCTGTTTTTTGCTGCTCGAGCGACTAAGGATTGAGATTGAGTTCCGTTTCCTGTGTGTTGCCCTCTCAGAGCCTCGCTGTGATTTCCCCCCTGCTGTGACGGTGTCTGAGGCGCTCTCCCCTCACCTCCAGAGGAACAAACAGGTACTGCAGGAACACATCTTTATACACACACACACACACCACCCGCCTACACCCACACACACACACACACACACACACACACACACACACACCCGCCTACACCCACACACACACACACACACACACACACACACACACACACACACACACACACACACACACACACACACACACACACACACACACACACACACACACACACACACGCACACACACACACACACACACACACACCTGCAGCTCCTAAAGCACTAAATGGACTCCTTGTCTGTAGATATCTCTAAACTAGAGAAAGAGAGTCGGCTGTTCCTCTGAGTGATAGATGCTCTCTGCTCTGCTTTCTGTACGGACCAATCAGCTGCTCTGCTTTCTGCACGGACCAATCAGCTGCTCTGCTTTCTGCACGGACCAATCAGCTTTTCTGCTTTCTGCACGGACCAATCAGCTTTTCTGCTTTCTGCACGGACCAATCAGCTGCTCTGCTTTCTGCACGGACCAATCAGCTTTTCTGCTTTCTGCACGGACCAATCAGCTGCTCTGCTTTCTGCACGGACCAATCAGCTGCTCTGCTTTCAGCACGGACCAATCAGCTGGTCTGCTTTCTGCACGGACCAATCAGCTGGTTTCTCTGGAAACATGCGTCACCATGAGAGCATCTACTACAGTAATATCCAGGGGACGCAGAGCTGTGATTGGCTGAGATCAGTCCGGCCTCTTTGAAACATCTCTGTTCCCGGAAATGCATCCATGAAGGAGCCGAGGAGGAGCCATCAGTGTCTCCTCTCTCCTCTCTCCTCTCTCCTCTCTCCTCTCTCCTCGGTTAGAGCTCCTCCAGAGAGCCTCCTCTCTCCTCTCTCCTCTCTCCTCAGTTAGAGCTCCTCCAGAGAGCCTCCTCTCTCCTCTCTCCTCTCTCCTCTCTCCTCAGTTAGAGCTCTTCCAGAGAGCCTCCTCTCTCCTCTCTCCTCTCTCCTCTCTCCTCTCTCCTCAGTTAGAGCTCTTCCAGAGAGCCTCCTCTCTCCTCTCTCCTCTCTCCTCTCTCCTCGGTTAGAGCTCCTCCAGAGAGCCTCCTCTCTCCTCTCTCCTCTCTCCTCTCTCCTCAGTTAGAGCTCCTCCAGAGAGCCTCCTCTCTCCTCTCTCCTCTCTCCTCTCTCCTCGGTCCTCGAAGTGCATTTAGAGAAATGAGATGTCCTTCAACATGGCGCGTGAAATTCATTTCCGGGTCACTACCGGAGGACCGAGGAGTCGAGGAGTCGAGGAGTCGAGGAGGGGGAGTTAGAGTATTGAGAAAGCTCTGTTGTGTCCTTTTCTCCAGCTGCAGGACGCTTTGCTGCAGAGAGACGAGGAGCTGATGCGACTTCAGGACGAGAACAAAACGCTCAGAGAGTTCCTGGGGTCGTCCTTCGTCAGGAACCTCCAGCAGAGAGCAAAGGTACGTTCCCCTCATCATCGTGCAGCGTCCATTTTCAACGCAAGGGGGGGGCCTTAGCGTCCATTTTCAACGCAAGGGGGGGCCTTAGCGTCCATTTTCAACGCAAGGGGGGGGGCCTTAGCGTCCATTTTCAACGCAAGGGGGGGGCCTTAGCGTCCATTTTCAACGCAAGGGGGGGGGCCTTAGCGTCCATTTTCAACGCAAGGGGGGGGGCCTTAGCGTCCATTTTCAACGCAAGGGGGGGGCCTTAGCGTCCATTTTCAACGCAAGGGGGGGGGCCTTAGCGTCCATTTTCAACGCAAGGGGGGGGGCCTTAGCGTCCATTTTCAACGCAAGGGGGGGGCCTTAGCGTCCATTTTCAACGCAAGGGGGGGGGCCTTAGCATCCATTTCCAACGCAAGGGGGGGGCCTTAGCGTCCATTTTCAACGCAAGGGGGGGGGCCTTAGCATCCATTTCCAACGCAAGGGGGGGGGCCTTAGCGTCCATTTTCAACGCAAGGGGGGGGGCCTTAGCGTCCATTTTCAACGCAAGGGGGGGGCCTTAGCGTCCATTTTCAACGCAAGGGGGGGGGCCCTTAGCGTCCATTTTCCAACGCAAGGGGGGGGCCCTTAGCGTCCATTTTCAGCTTTCCGGGATGTCCATGTGCTTCTCATATTTCTCGCATCAAATGACATCAAAACGCATTTTAAAGCCAAACTAACTTTAAAACACGCATTTTACAGCGAGAATAAAACGAAGTTCGGCCATGTTTTTTTCTGCAGGGAGAAATTTGAAGATCACGTGACGTCAAACAGAGCACATGGTGTAGTCCAAACGATAGCTGGGGATTCTGGGTAGTGTAGTGTCTTCTGCCATCCTTTACTCAGAAAACATATTTGTTTCTCCGAATCGAAGGGGAAAAATCCAAAAGCATTGCACACAATTTAAACCAATCAGTGTTGTGTAATTAACAAGGATACTCTGGAGTTAGTCGATGAGTAGTGCAGATATCACTGAGATCAATCCACAGGAAGGGGAGTACTTCCTGGTGTACAATTCTCCGTTATCCAATGAGAATGGACGCTCTCATTGCCTTTAAGGGCAGTCGACACAAACGAATGCTGTGCTTCCATGAGCGTCCATAGAAGCATATGGACATCCCGGAAAGCTGAACATGGACGCTAAGGCCCCCCCCCCTAAGGCCCCCCCCCCTTGCGTTGGAAAAAGCCGGCAGGGCACTTGACATAACGTCAACAGAGGCCGACCTGGGAGTGAGGATGTGTTGGTCCGGACAGGTGAAGAGAGCAGGTACTGAACGCTATAGCAGCGCTAAGTACCTACGTTTTTGTGGGTTGTGGGGTAGGAACTATTTTCTTTCCACCGTATCACTACGCAGAAGGGAAGCATGGATCTAGTTGTTGGTGGGTGTAGTCCGGCAGAGATAAAATAGCTCTGTCGATGTGTCATTGAGATGTCACTGTCCCTTTAAGTGACGGTTTCTCTGAGCGTGTTCTCCGTATACTTAGTGTGTGAAATGCTCTATTCACTTAGTCATTCACAAAACATCTGAACGTCGTCGCGCCAACATGTGATCCTACATATTGTAGATCTTATTCTGAGCAATAACTGAAACTTCTTCGGTCATCATCTGCCTGACCTCTGACTCTGAACTCTCCCGTTCCTCCGACAGAAGCTCCGCCCTGAAGGCTGGAGGCAGCTGAAGAGAAACGCCCCCGCTGACGGACTCGTCCAGACTCGCAGTCCTTCTCTTCATTTCCCTCCGCCCATCAGCAAGAGGGTCTGCAGGAACCTGAGCAAAGAGTTCGGCTCCTCTTCCTCCTCCTCTTCCTCCTCTTCCTCCTCAGAACCCAACCTGGACCTCTGGGTTCTCCGGACGCTGGGCCTGAAGGACCGGGACACCATCGACACGTCCAGCGAGTCCTCGTCTGGATTCAGCACTTCGTTTTATGACTCTTCCTCCTCCGAATACTCCCTGAACTCCTCCTTCAGCTTCTGCCCAACATCCACGCCTCAAACAGGCCACACCAACGAAGAAGAAGAAGAAGAAGAAGAAGAAGAAGAAGAAGGAGAAGAAGAAGAAGAAGAAGTCAAGTCACCTCAGAGCAGCACAACTTCTCCACAACGAAACTCAAGAACTATCTTTCTATCTCCAGCGCTACCGGAAGAACTGCCTTTCTCTCCAACTTCGGATCACATCTGCTGCCTCGCTGCTTCGACGAGAGTTCCCACTCGTTCATCCCATCGTCCGGTGTACTGGTCTCCTTCAGAGGACCCAGTTCAGTTCAGTCCTCCAGCACAGAGAGTCCCGTTCTCCCCCATCGAGACCTCTGGATCTCAGACGCCTCGCAGTCAAAAGGACTTGGCGTTCAGGATGTCCATCAGTCCGTCCAGCAGCGTGAAGACTCACAGCTTCCCTCAGGGACAGGCCTTCGTCAGGAAGGACACCGGGGGAGGGAGGTGCAACTTCACCTGGGTGCCGACGCAAGGACACTAGGAGGTTCAACTTCACCTGGGTGCCGACGCAAGGACACTAGGAGGTTCAACTTCACCTGGGTGCCGACGCAAGGACCCTAGGGCTGAAGGAGAAGCTCCAGATGTTCGGATGTTAAAGGAAAACTTCCTGAAATCAATCAGTGTCCAAACAAAAGACAAGCTTCTGAAATGTGGCTGGGTCTGGCACCTGGACATCCTGGACATGTTGTCATGCAAGATCACATGACCTGGCCCATGACCCACCAGACTGCTCAGGGCGGGTCACTTCGGGACTTCATGAGATAAAGTGAAGGCTAAAGCTGTCGAGGGAACCTTTCCAGAACATTTAAAGTCTCTGTCACGGTGGGTTCTTGTCGATCGCATTCCTCTAAGCCCCTGTCACACTGTCCCGAAGTGTCCACCCGATGGACACACGAATATGGAATTGTGAATTTCGCACGAAGATGTCCCCGAACCGCACGAAGGCAACATTTACATTACATTTAAGACGTACAACTGCAACGAAAGTACCAAAAACAATGATGTTACAGTACTATGATCCTGTGCTGATATCTTCAGACTTTGTTCTTCACTTTCTCCGTCTTTATATGTAGAAAATATTACGTTCTCTCCGTAATGTTGTTTCCATAGCAACAACAACTTCCTGTCAACTCTCCTTCAAAATAATATATTATATCCTTTTCAGTTTCACAGAACACAAATTGGGTTATTTACATAATATGTTTACATGATTTTGTTGTGCAACAAAACAACCGATGGACACACGATAAAGGAAACGTTCAAATTCGGCTGTGATCGTAGCATCGGGCCGTTCGTGAGGGCATCTGAAGCCTTCGTCTGACCGCCGGTGGAGTTTCTCAGGCTCCGGCAGCAACTTCGTGAGCGGTGGGAAAATCTTTGGCGTGCCAACAAACTGTCGAAGGACCTCGAGAAGGCTCATTTTCTCCACCGGCGGTCATACGATGGCTCCGACGCCCTCACGAACGGCCCGATGCTACGATCACAGCCGAATTTCAACGTTTTCTTTATCGTGTGTCCATCGGGTGTCAATTTCGGGACAGTGTGACAGGGTTAACGAAAAAACTGCAAACAGCCGAACCAAGGTCTCACAGACCCTCAGAGACCCTTCATACCGACTGCCTCTAAAAAGACCCTGATGTGGAACGTGTTGCCTCTGTTGGTGAAGACCTCAAGGATTCAAAGGTTTGGAATAAAAGACTCAATAACCAGTTCTTAAAGGCGGGGTCGGTCCTTTTGGAGAAACCGGCTCGAGTGCGCGAGAATTTGCCGGAAAAAATCTGCCACTTCCTCCAGAGCCAGAGATCAGTGTGTGCCCCGATGGAAGGCTGACAGGCAGGCTGGCCGACCAGTCACCTGACCCGGGCCGGCTCAGATGATTGGTCGAGCTTTTGACAGCGCCACGGCTTCAAAGCACTTCAGATATTCATTGCTGTCGGACGTTGAGAGCATCCAATGGAATATAACAACGAGTGCACCTCGAGCCGGTTCCCCAGACGTACCCCCCCCCCACCTTTAAGAGATCATGAGTGAAACAATCAAATACGAATGTACACGTAAGGTTTTCTTTGAACTGCCTTTTATCTAACTGTGAAACTGCCAATTAAACAACCGACCACTTTGACCTTTCATATTACTTTTGGGAAGAATCCAAAAAGTAAAAACTGCCTTCGAACAAAAGTCATCTGCACTGAATTAAGAATCGATTAGAAAACTGCTAAACGCGACGACGGATGAAAGTGAAACATGTTCATCTGAAACTGCCTCTGATTTGTTGTGTACATTAAAACTGGAGTACGTTTCATCGTGTTGGATGTGTGAGCGACTGCCTGTCTGTGTGCTGCAATGCTTCACAGCATGTGAAGAGTACACGGCGGACTGACTGCCGTCCTGATTTACCCCCTGCGGAGAGAAGATAGCGCCGATGGAAACAAGTGGCGATAGAGTGAAGAACGGTTCAACATGTGGACAATAAAGTCGTAACTCGCACTTTAGTGCAGTAAGTATTAGGAGGTCAGAGTACTCTGCAATGACCAGGTTCATCACAAATATACATTTTTATTTTCTTTAAAAACCATTTGGATATATTTACTATGATTATTATATTTTTTGTACTTTAGAAATATTGTACTGATATTATTTGTGGATATTTTTATATATTTAGTAGGGCCGGGACTTTAACGCGTTAATTAAGATTAATTAATTACACAAAAATGAACGCGCTAAAACAATTAACGCATTTTAATCGCACTTATTTTTGCACAGCGGAACGTTTCTCACTGGATGAGTTTCAGGCGTACCGATTATACTGGAGCACCAACTAACGTTCATGACTTCAGCATGGGACTTCAAACAACAACAAACCACGGTGAACAATAGTCAAACATGAACGAACGAGCTGATGAGACCGCTTTGGTCGGCCCCGTGGATGGGACACTTTGTTTTAAAGAACGGACGGATGGAAGCGTCGATAAGAGCCGCAGCTCATCAAGCCTAAAGTATCACCTGAATGCAAAGCATGTAGCAGCTAGCGTGTAGCAGCTAGCGTGTAGCAGCTAGCGTGTAGCAGCTAGCATGTAGCAGCTAGCATGTAGCAGCTAGCATGTAGCAGCTAGCATGTAGCAGCTAGCATGTAGCAGCTAGCATGTAGCAGCTAGCATGTAGCAGCTAGCGTGGACGTTAGCCCGACTCCGAGTGCAAGAAAATGCGATTAATTTCGATTAATTAATTACACTCCCTCCAGGCCACCTATCAGGCTCTCTCCAGGCCACCTATCAGGCCCTCTCCAGGCCACCTATCAGGCTCCCTCCAGGCCACCTATCAGGCTCTCTCCAGGCCACCTATCAGGCTCCCTCCAGGCCACCTATCAGGCTCCCTCCAGGCCACCTATCAGGCTCTCTCCAGGCCACCTATCAGGCTCTCTCCAGGCTACCTATCAGGCTCCCTCCAGGCCACCTATCAGGCTCCCTCCAGGCCACCTATCAGGCTCTCTCCAGGCCACCTATCAGGCTCTCTCCAGGCCACCTATCAGGCTCCCTCCAGGCCACCTATCAGGCTCCCTCCAGGCCACCTATCAGGCTCTCTCCAGGCCACCTATCAGGCTCCTCCAGGCCACCTATCAGGCTCTCTCCAGGCCACCTATCAGGCTCCCTCCAGGCCACCTATCAGGCTCCTCTCCAGGCCACCTATCAGGCTCTCTCCAGGCCACCCATCAGGCTCTCTCCAGGCCACCTATCAGGCTCTCTCCAGGCCACCTATCAGGCTCTCTCCAGGCCACCTATCAGGCTCTCTCCAGGCCACCTATCAGGCTCTCTCCAGGCTCACCTCCAGGCCACCTATCAGGCTCTCTCCAGGCCACCTATCAGGCTCTCTCCAGGCCACCTATCAGGCTCCCTCCAGGCCACCTATCAGGCTCCCTCCAGGCCACCCATCAGGCTCTCTCCAGGCCACCTATCAGGCTCTCTCCAGGCCACCTATCAGGCTCCCTCCAGGCCACCCATCAGGCTCCCTCCAGGCCAGGCGTCTCTCACATACAAACATGTCTGAAGGGTTTTGCTCCAAACACCAAACAGATTCTAGCCATGCCTCTTATCCCTCTGTTTCACTTCCTGTTTCTAAAGTGCTGATTTGGGGATAGAGCTTTAAAGAGGAGGGTCTGAGCTCATGCGGGACCCGGCAGCTACCGTCTAAACTAAATGCTGCCGTGATGAAACTCCATATCATGGATCATCAAGGCTCTGAAACAGTCTGGAGCTCAAAGGCTTTCTCTCTTGCCGGTTACACCACGAGGTGAGTTCCTTTCTACTTCCTGCTTCTTCACGCACATGGGCTGAAGTCGAAGAGTCCATTTAGCTCAGGAACCCTTCCTAAAGGAGTGAAATGACCCGGAGGTCCCTCAGTGGCAGCCATGATAAGTGCCGTTCCAACCCTCTAGAATGATGAGAATGAAAGGAAAGGAGGTTTCAAACTTCCTTCATAGCCTCCTTTAGCTTAGGAACCACTGGACCTCCCTAACCGAAAGGAGAGGAGAAATGCTGCCCCACAATGCATTGCAGCCGCAGCATGTGCCGTCACTCAACAGTCGGCCGTTCACGGAAACAACCGATTATGACGGAGAAATGATATCATGAAAGTTACGGTGCTTATTAAGCTTTTTAAAACATAGGTGGTGAGTTACAAAGTGCTTTGTTCTGAACGTTCGTCAGTATTATAATCAAAGAGAGAAATATGAACGTTAGTTTTCACTGAAATGATCAAATAAAGTCTCTCAGTCTTCACTGAGCTGTGTGGAGTTTGTTCAGCTTCTAAAAGATGTCTGAATGGTGATACACACAGAGACAGATGTTCAGGACTAACGTTTATAATAAATACATCTGTATTGATTTAAGATCTTTAGTTCATACAATCATACGTATTGGGATCATGGTATTCACGTGGACCGGAGGGAGAGGGGGACGAGCATAAGTTTCACTTTCCTCTTTCTCTCAGTTCCAGCTTTGGTCCTGAAGAATCTGTTTCTCTGTTGTCCACGTTCATAAAGCAAAGCAGCAGCATCAGAGCACGGTGCAGAGTCTCTGGATGAGTTCACAGCAGTCCCTCGTTCTTATTGAACATCCATGTTGTAGTCCGCTGTATAGAAAACTGTGGTTTCCATGGTTACCCCACAGCAGCAGACGCACACATGACGTCCGCTGGCGCATCATAAACACGTGGGATAGTGAAAGTGCAGTCGATTCTCTAAAGTACCGCAGTCTCTTCTCCTAAGTCCTTTTGACTTCTCCTATCCACTATCCCTTAACCCCGTGACCTTTCACTCAGAGGTCAAGGAATAGACGATAGGGTTAGAACTTAGGAGCTGATTTTTAAACTATCCGACTGCAGCCCTGCTCTCCAGCACAGGTTAGCTCTGAGTGCTAGCATGCTAATGTAAACACCGACCATGTTACGTCCAAAACAGTCGGGCGTTGTTTCTGACAGCAACGTTTCTGATTGGCCCGTGGGTCCACATTACGATATTACGTCATATCGGACGCACACATGGTCATGTATACAAGACATCAAAAAGTGCATTTTGCAGGATAGGTCCCCTTTAAGTCGACTCCATCACCGACATCTTTCAGTCATTTCAACTACAATTTGATTGCAATATATTTAAGAGAAGTTATAAAGTAAATAAAACACAATTTCTGATCACGATTGATTTTTTTCATCTCCTTTTTCATTTGGATATTTGACTGATGTTATATTATTTAAAATGAGAATAGAAGATAAGGTGTTTTTTTTAATAAAAGTGTGTTTACTGATATTATTTTGGGTCGAATACATTACTATTATTGTTTAGGATTTTAAACTAAATTATTTTTGGATATCATTTAAAATCATTATCTTTTGAATATTTTACAGATTTCTTGAATATTTAAGTCTTTTAGTTTTTTTCACAACTTCTTTCCTTGGATATTTAACTTATATCACTATTTCACTTCATCTTAAACGATACGGTCCGTTCTGAAATCCACTCTCAGATGGCGGTTCTGGGGTCTGAGTACATCTCTGGTCTTCATCTCAGTTTCCAGCGGAACCAGTCTGACCATGATCCTCCTCTCCTCCGGGAACAAAAGAGGGAGACGCCCCCCCCTGCACCCTGATCCGCCCCCTCAGGGGAAGATGGAGGGGTTTTCTCCTCCCTGGGGGGTCCAAACACCGGATCCCGGCCCTCTGAGGGTCCCCTGTGGCCGAGCGGGGGCCGAGGGAAAGTCCTGCAGCAGATTGAGGAAGGAATGTGAACACCGACTCACCCCGGATCACAGGAGAGAGGGAGAGAGAGCGAGAGAGAGGGGTCATTAAAGAGGCCGAACCCTGAAACCAGATCCCCCCCCTCTCACACCTGATCCCCCCCCTCTCACCTGATCCCCCCCCTCACCTGATCAGGGGAACAGCCTCACCAACGGGTTCTCGCTGCGCCGACAGATTGGCTCCAGAACATTGATAATCACACGCTTCACGCTTCACGCTTCACAATGACTACTTTTCCTCGAGTACTAGATCACTGCGGAAGTACAGTTAAAGTACTGAAGAAGTACAGTTAAAGTACTGAAGAAGTACAGCTAAAGTACTGAAGAAGTACAGTTAAAGTATTGAAGAAGTACAGCTAAAGTCAGTGGCGTAACAAGGTTGTGATTGGCCCCGGTGCAAATATTGTTTTAGCCCAGAAGCGCCACATGTAGGCTATCAGCAACAGCCTGCCGGGCCTCAGACCACCACAGCCTGCCGGGCCTCAGACCACCACAGCCTGCCGGGCCTCAGACCACCACAGCCTGACAAGCGCACTAAGAAGAGGATTACACCGGTGTCCTTGATGTGTGTCTCTGGGGAGAGCCCGGTAGGCCTACGTAGACCTAGCTTTTGATCTTGGCGTCGGTGTTTCAATAGCGCCATAGAGTCCCCTATGGGTCGGGGCCCTTGGGGGAACTGTTGGACCTCCACCGGGCACAGCCGGATCCAGCCTCTCCTCCTGGCTGGCTGGAGAGGAAGGTCGCACGGCCACGGATACAGCTTCAGTTGTGGAGCTAGGTGGCAATGATGGTGGTGAGACGGGTGAGCTATCGTTAGCCTCCGGCTGCCGCTGCACGTCAACATTGCTAACGTTGGCGCTCGATTTCGAGGACGATGTATGACAAAACATTCTAATTTAGTCAGTTTAGCTGTTACGTCTCCTTGTTCTCTCTGTCCTTTCTCTTTGGAGCGCTGCTCTTGTGCTTTGGTTTGCTGCACATTATAAATGCAAGCCATTACATTTGTTATAATGCTGCCGAACTTGCTGCTGCCACACAGTACAGGTTGGTATCACACGACATGAAAGGGAGCAAGGTCATTCATTGGACAGACAAATTAAAAATTAATTTAGGTTGCTTGGTTACTTTGAAGACTGCTGAACCGGTCAATGCCATTGGGGCCCCTAGTTACGCCACTGGCTAAAGAATCCAGCTAAATACAAAATTCTGACTTTCTTCAAAACATTTTTTATTTTCATCAGAATTTAGACTTTCTAAGAATTAGAACTTTTTTCTCAAAGTTCTAATTTTTTTCTCTAAATCATAAATTTTTTCTAAGATTAAAGAAAAAAAAATCCTCAAAACTTCTTCTGCTAAAGTACTGAGTTCTGTGTTTCTTTTTAAATCTCACTTTTTCACTAAATGTTGTCAGGAACTCACTAACTCACTAACCGCTAACCCTAACCCCTAACTCTAACCTCTAACCCTAACCCTAACCCTAACCCCTAACCCTAACCCTAACCCCTACCCCTAACCCTAACCCCTAACCCAAACCTAACCCCTAACCCTACCCCTACCCCTAACCCTAACCCCTAACCCTAACCCTAACCCCTAACCCTAACCCCTAACCCAAACCTAACCCCTAACCCTAACCCCTAACCCAAACCCTAACCCCTAACCCTAACCCCTACCCCTAACCCTAACCCCTAACCCTAACCCTAACCTAACCCTAACCCTAACCCTAACCCTAACCCTAACCCTACCCACCCTAACC
>CM070445.1:1666860-1671860 GCA_036324595.1 Champsocephalus gunnari
CAGTCCCTGAAGACCTGAGAGATCTGTCTCTGGGGACAGGAAGCTGACCAGTCCCTGAAGACCTGAGAGATCTGTCTCTGGGGACAGGAAGCTGACCAGTCCCTGAAGACCTGAGAGATCTGTCTCTGGGGACAGGAAGCTGACCAGTCCCTGAAGACCTGAGAGATCTGTCTCTGGGGACAGGAAGCTGACCAGTCCCTGAAGACCTGAGAGATCTGTCTCTGGGGACAGGAAGCTGACCAGTCCCTGAAGACCTGAGAGATCTGTCTCTGGGGACAGGAAGCTGACCAGTCCCTGAAGACCTGAGAGATCTGTCTCTGGGGACAGGAAGCTGACCAGTCCCTGAAGACCTGAGAGATCTGTCTCTGGGGACAGGAAGCTGACCAGTCCCTGAAGACCTGAGAGATCTGTCTCTGGGGACAGGAAGCTGACCAGTCCCTGAAGACCTGAGAGATCTGTCTCTGGGGACAGGAAGCTGACCAGTCCCTGAAGACCTGAGAGATCTGTCTCTGGGGACAGGAAGCTGACCAGTCCCTGAAGACCTGAGAGATCTGTCTCTGGGGACAGGAAGCTGACCAGTCCCTGAAGACCTGAGAGATCTGTCTCTGGGGACAGGAAGCTGACCAGTCCCTGAAGACCTGAGAGATCTGTCTCTGGGGACAGGAAGCTGACCAGTCCCTGAAGACCTGAGAGATCTGTCTCTGGGGACAGGAAGCTGACCAGTCCCTGAAGACCTGAGAGATCTGTCTCTGGGGACAGGAAGCTGACCAGTCCCTGAAGACCTGAGAGATCTGTCTCTGGGGACAGGAAGCTGACCAGTCCCTGAAGACCTGAGAGATCTGTCTCTGGGGACAGGAAGCTGACCAGTCCCTGAAGACCTGAGAGATCTGTCTCTGGGGACAGGAAGCTGACCAGTCCCTGAAGACCTGAGAGATCTGTCTCTGGGGACAGGAAGCTGACCAGTCCCTGAAGACCTGAGAGATCTGTCTCTGGGGACAGGAAGCTGACCAGTCCCTGAAGACCTGAGAGATCTGTCTCTGGGGACAGGAAGCTGACCAGTCCCTGAAGACCTGAGAGATCTGTCTCTGGGGACAGGAAGCTGACCAGTCCCTGAAGACCTGAGAGATCTGTCTCTGGGGACAGGAAGCTGACCAGTCCCTGAAGACCTGAGAGATCTGTCTCTGGGGACAGGAAGCTGACCAGTCCCTGAAGACCTGAGAGATCTGTCTCTGGGGACAGGAAGCTGACCAGTCCCTGAAGACCTGAGAGATCTGTCTCTGGGGACAGGAAGCTGACCAGTCCCTGAAGACCTGAGAGATCTGTCTCTGGGGACAGGAAGCTGACCAGTCCCTGAAGACCTGAGAGATCTGTCTCTGGGGACAGGAAGCTGACCAGTCCCTGAAGACCTGAGAGATCTGTCTCTGGGGACAGGAAGCTGACCAGTCCCTGAAGACCTGAGAGATCTGTCTCTGGGGACAGGAAGCTGACCAGTCCCTGAAGACCTGAGAGATCTGTCTCTGGGGACAGGAAGCTGACCAGTCCCTGAAGACCTGAGAGATCTGTCTCTGGGGACAGGAAGCTGACCAGTCCCTGAAGACCTGAGAGATCTGTCTCTGGGGACAGGAAGCTGACCAGTCCCTGAAGACCTGAGAGATCTGTCTCTGGGGACAGGAAGCTGACCAGTCCCTGAAGACCTGAGAGATCTGTCTCTGGGGACAGGAAGCTGACCAGTCCCTGAAGACCTGAGAGATCTGTCTCTGGGGACAGGAAGCTGACCAGTCCCTGAAGACCTGAGAGATCTGTCTCTGGGGACAGGAAGCTGACCAGTCCCTGAAGACCTGAGAGATCTGTCTCTGGGGACAGGAAGCTGACCAGTCCCTGAAGACCTGAGAGATCTGTCTCTGGGGACAGGAAGCTGACCAGTCCCTGAAGACCTGAGAGATCTGTCTCTGGGGACAGGAAGCTGACCAGTCCCTGAAGACCTGAGAGATCTGTCTCTGGGGACAGGAAGCTGACCAGTCCCTGAAGACCTGAGAGATCTGTCTCTGGGGACAGGAAGCTGACCAGTCCCTGAAGACCTGAGAGATCTGTCTCTGGGGACAGGAAGCTGACCAGTCCCTGAAGACCTGAGAGATCTGTCTCTGGGGACAGGAAGCTGACCAGTCCCTGAAGACCTGAGAGATCTGTCTCTGGGGACAGGAAGCTGACCAGTCCCTGAAGACCTGAGAGATCTGTCTCTGGGGACAGGAAGCTGACCAGTCCCTGAAGACCTGAGAGATCTGTCTCTGGGGACAGGAAGCTGACCAGTCCCTGAAGACCTGAGAGATCTGTCTCTGGGGACAGGAAGCTGACCAGTCCCTGAAGACCTGAGAGATCTGTCTCTGGGGACAGGAAGCTGACCAGTCCCTGAAGACCTGAGAGATCTGTCTCTGGGGACAGGAAGCTGACCAGTCCCTGAAGACCTGAGAGATCTGTCTCTGGGGACAGGAAGCTGACCAGTCCCTGAAGACCTGAGAGATCTGTCTCTGGGGACAGGAAGCTGACCAGTCCCTGAAGACCTGAGAGATCTGTCTCTGGGGACAGGAAGCTGACCAGTCCCTGAAGACCTGAGAGATCTGTCTCTGGGGACAGGAAGCTGACCAGTCCCTGAAGACCTGAGAGATCTGTCTCTGGGGACAGGAAGCTGACCAGTCCCTGAAGACCTGAGAGATCTGTCTCTGGGGACAGGAAGCTGACCAGTCCCTGAAGACCTGAGAGATCTGTCTCTGGGGACAGGAAGCTGACCAGTCCCTGAAGACCTGAGAGATCTGTCTCTGGGGACAGGAAGCTGACCAGTCCCTGAAGACCTGAGAGATCTGTCTCTGGGGACAGGAAGCTGACCAGTCCCTGAAGACCTGAGAGATCTGTCTCTGGGGACAGGAAGCTGACCAGTCCCTGAAGACCTGAGAGATCTGTCTCTGGGGACAGGAAGCTGACCAGTCCCTGAAGACCTGAGAGATCTGTCTCTGGGGACAGGAAGCTGACCAGTCCCTGAAGACCTGAGAGATCTGTCTCTGGGGACAGGAAGCTGACCAGTCCCTGAAGACCTGAGAGATCTGTCTCTGGGGACAGGAAGCTGACCAGTCCCTGAAGACCTGAGAGATCTGTCTCTGGGGACAGGAAGCTGACCAGTCCCTGAAGACCTGAGAGATCTGTCTCTGGGGACAGGAAGCTGACCAGTCCCTGAAGACCTGAGAGATCTGTCTCTGGGGACAGGAAGCTGACCAGTCCCTGAAGACCTGAGAGATCTGTCTCTGGGGACAGGAAGCTGACCAGTCCCTGAAGACCTGAGAGATCTGTCTCTGGGGACAGGAAGCTGACCAGTCCCTGAAGACCTGAGAGATCTGTCTCTGGGGACAGGAAGCTGACCAGTCCCTGAAGACCTGAGAGATCTGTCTCTGGGGACAGGAAGCTGACCAGTCCCTGAAGACCTGAGAGATCTGTCTCTGGGGACAGGAAGCTGACCAGTCCCTGAAGACCTGAGAGATCTGTCTCTGGGGACAGGAAGCTGACCAGTCCCTGAAGACCTGAGAGATCTGTCTCTGGGGACAGGAAGCTGACCAGTCCCTGAAGACCTGAGAGATCTGTCTCTGGGGACAGGAAGCTGACCAGTCCCTGAAGACCTGAGAGATCTGTCTCTGGGGACAGGAAGCTGACCAGTCCCTGAAGACCTGAGAGATCTGTCTCTGGGGACAGGAAGCTGACCAGTCCCTGAAGACCTGAGAGATCTGTCTCTGGGGACAGGAAGCTGACCAGTCCCTGAAGACCTGAGAGATCTGTCTCTGGGGACAGGAAGCTGACCAGTCCCTGAAGACCTGAGAGATCTGTCTCTGGGGACAGGAAGCTGACCAGTCCCTGAAGACCTGAGAGATCTGTCTCTGGGGACAGAAAGCTGACCAGTCCCTGGAGACCTGAGAGATCTGTCTCTGGGGACAGGAAGCTGACCAGTCCCTGAAGACCTGAGAGATCTGTCTCTGGGGACAGGAAGCTGACCAGTCCCTGAAGACCTGAGAGATCTGACTCTGGGGACAGGAAGCTGACCAGTCCCTGAAGACCTGAGAGATCTGTCTCTGGGGACAGGAAGCTGACCAGTCCCTGAAGACCTGAGAGATCTGTCTCTGGGGACAGGAAGCTGACCAGTCCCTGAAGACCTGAGAGATCTGTCTCTGGGGACAGGAAGCTGACCAGTCCCTGAAGACCTGAGAGATCTGTCTCTGGGGACAGGAAGCTGACCAGTCCCTGAAGACCTGAGAGATCTGGCTCTGGGGACAGGAAGCTGACCAGTCCCTGAAGACCTGAGAGATCTGTCTCTGGGGACAGGAAGCTGACCAGTCCCTGAAGACCTGAGAGATCTGTCTCTGGGGACAGGAAGCTGACCAGTCCCTGAAGACCTGAGAGATCTGTCTCTGGGGACAGGAAGCTGACCAGTCCCTGAAGACCTGAGAGATCTGTCTCTGGGGACAGGAAGCTGACCAGTCCCTGAAGACCTGAGAGATCTGGATGGTTCATAGTTCAGCAGGAGGTCAGAAATGTATTTTGGGCCTAAAGCATTCAGTGCTTTATAAACCAGCAGCAGTATTTATAAATCTATTCTTTGACACACAGGAAGCCAGAGTGAAGACTTCAGAACAGGAGTGATGTGATCCTCTTTCTTAGTGTCAGTGAGGACTCGAGCAGCGGCGTTCTGAATCAGCTGCAGCTTCCTAATAGATGTGTTAGTGAGACCTGTGAAGACACCTTTGCAGTAGTCCAGTCTCCTGAAGATAAAGGCATGGACACGTGTCTCCAGATCCTGCTGTGACATTAGTCTTTAATCCTAGATATGTTCTTTAGGGGATAGTAGGCTGATTTAGTAACTGTTTAATGTGACTGTTGAAGCTCAGGTCAGAGTCCATGACTACACCTAGATCTCTGTCTCTCTGTGGTTTGAACATTGCAGACTGAAGCTCAGCGCTAACTTC
>CM070445.1:1676860-1686636 GCA_036324595.1 Champsocephalus gunnari
TAACAGCTAACTATTAACATCTAACAAGTAACAACTAGCCAACAGCTAACAGCTAACAGCTAACTATTAACATCTAACAAGTAACAACTAGCCAACAGCTAACAGCTAACTATTAACATCTAACAAGTAACAACTAGCCAACAGCTAACAGCTAACAGCTAACTATTAACATCTAACAAGTAACAACTAGCCAACAGCTAACAGCTAACTATTAACATCTAACAAGTAACAACTAGCCAACAGCTAACAGCTAACAGCTAACTATTAACATCTAACAAGTAACAACTAGCCAACAGCTAACAGCTAACAGCTAACTATTAACATCTAACAAGTAACAACTAGCCAACAGCTAACAGCTAACTGCTAACAGCTAACTGCTAACTGCTTAAATTCAACGGCTAGCAACTACGCACTTACAGCTAACAGTTAACAACTAACAACCCAGTCTCACGGCATGTCGTGTTATAGTCACAACATGTAATCTATTGATTCGTGTTCACCATCACCATTTCCCCCTTTTCTTCGTGTCACAGAACGATTTAAAAAGCAATGTATTTCTATTGGTCGTGTGTTTCGTGCCTGCAGCGCGTCTTTTTGTCCGTTTGGGTGTTGGAAGACCGGAAGCTGTGGGGTTCATAAAAACATGTTCTTACTCAATATAATATCGCATGAACACCATATCCCAGCATGCATTGCGGCTAAAACATCCAATCAGCTAGCTTAAACCATAGCTGAGGATCTTGGGTAATCAGTTCGGTGGCTGTGTCTCGCAATGATGCTCGAAATGTCCCTTACAGGCCTACGTCTGTTTCCGGTTATGTTTATTTTGAAATCCAGTTCCTGACGGACGCCAACAAGCCCGAGATGATGGAATTAAACAATAAATAAAAGCAAGGATAATTGAGTGTTATTGGTGAGTAAATAACAGTGTGTTATTTAGAAAAGAATAACAAATTAGAAGGAAAGAAAGATTTAGAAAACACAGGTGTCAGTATCCTGAGGCTCTGAGCCGTTTATTTTCCTCACAGACGGCAAAAAAAGGCCGACATTATACGATTTAAAATAAAAACAATAATCGTGGCTTGATATTGAGTAAGAACATGTTTTCATGAACCCCACAGCTTCTTCCCGACCGGACACAAAGACGCGCTGCAGGCACGAAACACACGACCAATAGAAATACATCGCTTTTCAAATCGTTCTGTGGGACGCGGAAAAAAGGGGGAAATCGTGTTGGTGAACACGAATCAATAGATTACATGTCGTGACTATAACACGACATGCTGTGAGACTGGGTTGCAACTAACGACTAACAGCTAACAGCTAACAGCTAACAGCTAACAGTTAACAGCTAACAGCTAACAGTTAACAGCTAACAGCTAACAGCTAACAGTTAACAGCTAACAGCTAACAGCTAACAGTTAACAGCTAACAGCTAACAGTTAACAGCTAACAGTGAACAGCTAACAGCTAACAGCTAACAGCTAACAGCTAACAGCTAACAGCTAACAGCTAACAGTTAACAGCTAACAGTGAACAGCTAACAGCTAACAGCTAACAGTTAACAGCTAACAGCTAACAGTTAACAGCTAACAGTGAACAGCTAACAGCTAACAGCTAACAGTTAACAGCTAACAGTGAACAGTGAACTCGCACATGACCAATGAGGGCAGAGATCAGTGTGTGCCCCGATGGAAGGCTGACAGGCAGGTAGGCTGTCCAGTTACTTTAGCCGGCTCAGATGATTGGTCGTGCTTTTTACAGCGCCACAGCTTCAAAGCACTTCAGATATTCAATGCTATCGGGATGTTAAGAGCATTCCATGGAATATAACAAAAAGTGTATCTCGAGCCGGTTTCTCAAACGTACCTACCCCACCTTTAACAACCAACAGTTAACAACCAACAACTAACAACCAACAGCTAACAACCAACAGCTAACAGCTAACAACCAACAGCTAACAACTAACAGCCAACAACTAACAACCAACAGCTAACAACTAACAACCAACAGCTAACAACCAACAGCTAACAACCAACAACCAACAGCTAACAACTAACAACCAACAGCTAACAACCAACAGCTAACAACCAACAGCTAACAACCAACAGCTAACAACCAACAGTTAACAACCAACAACTAACAGCTAACAGCTAACAACCAACAACCAACAACTAACAGCTAACAACCAACAGCTAACAACCAACAGCTAACAACCAACAACTAACAACTAACAACTAACAACCAACAGCTAACAACCAACAACTAACAGCTAACAACCAACAGCTAACAACTAACAACTAACAACCAACAGCTAACAACCAACAACTAACAGCTAACAACCAACAGCTAACAACCAACAGCTAACAACCAACAGCTAACAACCAACAGCTAACAACTAACAACCAACAGCTAACAGCTAACAACCAACAGCTAACAACTAACAACTAACAACCAACAGCTAACAACCAACAGCTAACAACTAACAACCAACAACCAACAGCTAACAACTAACAACCAACAGCTAACAACCAACAGCTAACAACTAACAGCTAACAACCAACAGCTAACAACTAACAACTAACAGCTAACAACCAACAGCTAACAACCAACAGCTAACAACTAACAGCTAACAACCAACAACTAACAGCTAACAACCAACAGCTAACAACCAACAACTAACAACCAACAGCTAACAACTAACAGCTAACAACCAACAGCTAACAACCAACAGCTAACAACTAACAACTAACAACCAACAGCTAACAACCAACAGCTAACAACCAACAGCTAACAACCAACAGCTAACAACCAACAGCTAACAACTAACAACCAACAGCTAACAACCACCAACTAACAGCTAACAACCAACAGCTAACAACCAACAGCTAACAACCAACAACTAACAACCAACAGCTAACAACTAACAACTAACAACCACCAGCTAACAACCAACAACTAACAGCTAACAACCAACAGCTAACAACCAACAACTAACAACTAACAACCAACAGCTAACAACCAACAACTAACAGCCAACAACCAACAGCTAACAACCAACAGCTAACAACCAACAGCTAACAACCAACAGCTAACAACTAACAACTAACAACCAACAGCTAACAACCAACAGCTAACAACCAACAGCTAACAACCAACAGCTAACAGCTAACAACTAACAACTAACAACCAACAGCTAACAACTAACAACTAACAACCAACAGCTAACAACTAACAACTAACAACCAACAGCTAACAACTAACAACCAACAGCTAACAACTAACAGCTAACAACCAACAGCTAACAACCAACAGCTAACAACTAACAACTAACAACCAACAACTAACAACCAACAGCTAACAACCAACAGCTAACAACCAACAGCTAACAACCAACAACTAACAACCAACAACTAACAACCAACAGCTAACAACTAACAACCAACAGCTAACAACTAACAGCTAACAACCAACAGCTAACAACCAACAGCTAACAACTAACAACTAACAACCAACAGCTAACAACCAACAGCTAACAACTAACAACCAACAGCTAACAACTAACAGCTAACAACCAACAGCTAACAACCAACAGCTAACAACTAACAACCAACAGCTAACAACCAACAGCTAACAACTAACAACCAACAGCTAACAACTAACAACTAACAGCTAACAACCAACAGCTAACAACTAACAGCTAACAACCAACAGCTAACAACTAACAGCTAACAACCAACAGCTAACAACCAACAGCTAACAACCAACAGCTAACAACTAACAGCTAACAACCAACAACTAACAGCTAACAACCAACAGCTAACAACCAACAACCAACAACTAACAACCAACAGCTAACAACTAACAACTAACAGCTAACAACCAACAGCTAACAACCAACAGCTAACAACTAACAACCAACAGCTAACAACCAACAGCTAACAACCAACAGCTAACAACCAACAGCTAACAACCAACAGCTAACAACTAACAGCTAACAACCAACAGCTAACAACCAACAGCTAACAACCAACAACTAACAACCAACAGCTAACAACTAACAACCAACAGCTAACAACCAACAACTAACAGCTAACAACCAACAGCTAACAACCAACAGCTAACAACTAACAACTAACAACCAACAGCTAACAACCAACAACTAACAGCCAACAACCAACAGCTAACAACCAACAGCTAACAACCAACAGCTAACAACCAACAGCTAACAACTAACAACTAACAACCAACAGCTAACAACCAACAGCTAACAACCAACAGCTAACAGCTAACAACTAACAACTAACAACCAACAGCTAACAACTAACAACTAACAACCAACAGCTAACAACCAACAGCTAACAACCAACAGCTAACAACCAACAGCTAACAACCAACAACTAACAACTAACAACCAACAGCTAACAACCAACAGCTAACAACCAACAGCTAACAACCAACAGCTAACAACCAACAACTAACAACCAACAGCTAACAACTAACAACCAACAGCTAACAACCAACAACTAACAGCTAACAACCAACAACTAACAACTAACAGCTAACAACCAACAGCTAACAACCAACAGCTAACAACCAACAACTAACAACCAACAGCTAACAACTAACAACCAACAGCTAACAACTAACAACCAACAGCTAACAACCAACAACTAACAACCAACAACTAACAACCAACAACTAACAGCCAACAACCAACAGCTAACAACCAACAGCTAACAACCAACAGCTAACAACCAACAGCTAACAACTAACAACTAACAACCAACAGCTAACAACCAACAGCTAACAACCAACAGCTAACAGCTAACAACTAACAACTAACAACCAACAGCTAACAACTAACAACTAACAACCAACAGCTAACAACCAACAGCTAACAACCAACAGCAAACAACCAACAGCTAACAACCAACAACTAACAACTAACAACCAACAGCTAACAACCAACAGCTAACAACCAACAGCTAACAACCAACAGCTAACAACCAACAACTAACAACCAACAGCTAACAACTAACAACCAACAGCTAACAACCAACAACTAACAGCTAACAACCAACAACTAACAGCTAACAACCAACAGCTAACAACCAACAGCTAACAACCAACAACCAACAGCTAACAACTAACAACTAACAACCAACAGCTAACAACTAACAACCAACAGCTAACAACCAACAACTAACAACCAACAACTAACAACCAACAACTAACAACCAACAGCTAACAACCAACAGCTAACAACTAACAACCAACAGCTAACAACTAACAACTAACAACCAACAGCTAACAACCAACAACTAACAACTAACAGCTAACAACCAACAGCTAACAACCAACAGCTAACAACTAACAACTAACAACCAACAGCTAACAACCAACAACTAACAACCAACAACTAACAACCAACAGCTAACAACCAACAGCTAACAACCAACAGCTAACAACTAACAACTAACAACCAACAGCTAACAACCAACAGCTAACAACCAACAGCTAACAACCAACAGCTAACAACTAACAACTAACAACCAACAGCTAACAACTAACAACCAACAGCTAACAACCAACAGCTAACAACCAACAGCTAACAACCAACAGCTAACAACTAACAGCTAACAACCAACAGCTAACAACCAACAGCTAACAACCAACAGCTAACAACCAACAGCTAACAACCAACAGCTAACAACCAACAGCTAACAACTAACAACTAACAACCAACAGCTAACAACCAACAGCTAACAACCAACAGCTAACAACCAACAGCTAACAACTAACAACTAACAACCAACAGCTAACAACCAACAGCTAACAGCTAACAACTAACAACCAACAGCTAACAACCAACAGCTAACAACCAACAGCTAACAACCAACAGCTAACAGCTAACAACTAACAGCTAACAACCAACAGCTAACAACTAACAACCAACAGCTAACAACTAACAGCTAACAGCTAACAACTAACAACCAACAGCTAACAACCAACAGCTAACAGCTAACAACTAACAGCTAACAGCTAACAACTAACAACCAACAGCTAACAACCAACAGCTAACAACTAACAACCAACAGCTAACAACCAACAGCTAACAACCAACAACCAACAGCTAACAACCAACAGCTAACAACTAACAACCAACAGCTAACAGCTAACAACCAACAGCTAACAGCTAACAACCAACAGCTAACAGCTAACAACCAACAGCTAACAACTAACAGCTAACAGCTAACAACTAACAACCAACAGCTAACAACTAACAGCTAACAGCTAACAACCAACAGCTAACAACCAACAGCTAACAACCAACAGCTAACAACTAACAACCAACAGCTAACAACCAACAGCTAACAGCTAACAACTAACAACCAACAGCTAACAACTAACAACCAACAGCTAACAACCAACAGCTAACAACCAACAGCTAACAGCTAACAACCAACAGCTAACAACTAACAACCAACAGCTAACAACCAACAGCTAACAACCAACAGCTAACAACTAACAACCAACAGCTAACAACTAACAACCAACAGCTAACAACCAACAGCTAACAACTAACAGCTAACAGCTAACAACCAACAGCTAACAACTAACAACCAACAGCTAACAACCAACAGCTAACAACCAACAGCTAACAACCAACAGCTAACAACCAACAGCTAACAACTAACAACCAACAGCTAACAGCTAACAACTAACAACTAACAACCAACAGCTAACAACTAACAGCTAACAACTAACAGCTTAAACCCAATGGCTAACATTTAACAGCTAACTGCTAAAAACGAACGGCTAACAGCTACGCAGTTACAACTAACAGGTAACAACTATTCATTCAAAGCTAACAACTAACAGCTGACTGCTTAAAAATAACGGCTAACAACTAACGGCTTAAAACTAACTGTTTAAAGCTAACTGCTAAAAGCTAACGGCTAGCTGCCAAGACAAACGGCTAACAACTACGCAGTACGCACCAACAGCTAACAGTTAGAGCTGCTGAGCTGGATTAATACAACAAAATACCAGGTCTTTAATGTTTTTAGAACAAAGCTTCAGAAACTTCAGAAAAGCCTCTCAAATGTTGACAATAACAACAAACGCACCGTGGGTTTATTAACATTCAGAGATGGGATAAAACACACAAAACAGGACGGCCTACTTTTACCTTTCGTACCTGCAGTTCAGTTTGACTTCAATGCGTTTGTACTTTTCAGTCAGACTTCTTCCACCTCCGATGAATCCCAAAGTTACCCTTGAAATGCCCCGCTGTGTTCCCGTAGAAACACTGGGGGTAGGGTGAGGTCGTGCATGACATCAGCGGTCACTAATTAAAGGTCGAGCGGACACACTTTGGCTTTTCCCCCGTCATTATTAGAGTGTTAGCTGCAGTGTCATTACTACTATTAACCCAGGTGTGTTTTCTCAATGACCCAATGCCGGAGGGAGGGGCGGTTCCTAGCAACGGTAAACACAAAGAAGGAGAAGTCATCAAAATGCCCTCCATGGTGAGGCTGATGAAAGCACATTTTAGAACCGCTTTACACAGACATTAGAAATATCAGGACTTTATATATTTCATTATTACTGCATTTGATTGAGAGTCGAGAGAATGGAAATTAGGATTTGGTAAAACAGGTTAAAAGAATAAAGTCCCAGAGGGGCAACAGACACCTTTGACTTGAGTTAGAGCCTTTTGTGAAACTGGAACTATTGAGGAAAAGGAGGCAAGGAGTTAGGAGGCAAGACATCTAACCAAGTGTTGAATCAGACTTTAGTTCCACCTGGAGTGAATCCTCCAGCTACCCTGCAGTCTACAAAGTACTTCAGACTAGCTGCACCTCCACCAGCTACCCTGCAGTCTACAAAGTGCTTCAGACTAGCTGCACCTCCACCAGCTACCCTGCAGTCTACAAAGTACTTCAGACTAGCTGCACCTCCACCAGCTACCCTGCAGTCTACAAAGTACTTCAGACTAGCTGCTCCTCCACCAGCTACCCTGCAGTCTACAAAGTACTTCAGACTAGCTGCACCTCCACCAGCTACCCTGCAGTCTACAAAGTACTTCAGACTAGCTGCACCTTCACCAGCTACCCTGCAGTCTACAAAGTACTTCAGACTAGCTGCACCTTCACCAGCTACCCTGCAGTCTACAAAGTACTTCAGACTAGCTGCACCTCCACCAGCTACCCTGCAGTCTACAAAGTACTTCAGACTAGCTGCACCTCCACCAGCTACCCTGCAGTCTACAAAGTACTTCAGACTAGCTGCACCTCCACCAGCTACCCTGCAGTCTACAAAGTACTTCAGACTAGCTGCACCTCCACCAGCTACCCTGCAGTCTACAAAGTACTTCAGACTAGCTGCTCCTCCACCAGCTACCCTGCAGTCTACAAAGTACTTCAGACTAGCTGCACCTCCACCAGCTACCCTGCAGTCTACAAAGTACTTCAGACTAGCTGCACCTCCACCAGCTACCCTGCAGTCTACAAAGTACTTCAGACTAGCTGCACCTTCACCAGCTACCCTGCAGTCTACAAAGTACTTCAGACTAGCTGCACCTCCACCAGCTACCCTGCAGTCTACAAAGTACTTCAGACTAGCTGCACCTCCACCAGCTACCCTGCAGTCTACAAAGTACTTCAGACTAGCTGCACCTTCACCAGCTACCCTGCAGTCTACAAAGTACTTCAGACTAGCTGCTCCTCCACCAGCTACCCTGCAGTCTACAAAGTACTTCAGACTAGCTGCACCTCCACCAGCTACCCTGCAGTCTACAAAGTACTTCAGACTAGCTGCACCTCCACCAGCTACCCTGCAGTCTACAAAGTACTTCAGACTAGCTGCACCTCCACCAGCTACCCTGCAGTCTACAAAGTACTTCAGACTAGCTGCTCCTCCACCAGCTACCCTGCAGCCTACAAAGTACTTCAGACTAGCTGCTCCTCCACCAGCTACATATACATATATATATTATTCTGAAATGGACCAATCTGCACAACGACTACTTTCACTGTCTTTCACTATATTTAGATGAGAATACTTTCTACTTTCACTTGAGGAACATTTTGAATGCTTTTACTGTAACAGAGTATTCCTACACTCTGGTACTTCTACTTTTACTAAGTACAAGACCTGAGTACTTCTACTTTTACTAAGTACAAGACCTGAGTACTTCTACTTTTACTCAAGGACAAGATCTGAGTACTTCTACTTTTACTCAAGTACAAGATCTGAGTACTTCTACTTTCACTCAAGTACAAGATCTGAGTACTTCTACTTTCACTCAAGTACCAGATCTGAGTACTTCTACTTTTACTAAAGTACAAGACCTGAGTACTTCTACTTTTACTAAGTACAAGATCTGAGTACTTCTACTTTTACACAAGTACAAGACCTGAGTACTTCTACTTTCACTCAAGTACAAGACCTGAGTACTTCTACTTTTACTCAAGTACAAGATCTGAGTACTTCTACTTGTACTCAAGTACAAGACCTGAGTACTTTTACTCAAGTACAAGATCTGAGTACTTCTACTTTCATTCAAGTACAAGATCTGAGTACTTCTACTTTTACTCAAGTACAAGATCTGAGTACTTCTACTTTTACTCAAGTACAAGATCTGAGTACTTCTACTTTTACTCAAGTACCAGATCTGAGTACTTCTACTTTCACTCAAGTACCAGATCTGAGTACTTCTACTTTTACTCAAGTACAAGACCTGAGTACTTCTACTTTTACTCAAGTAC
>CM070445.1:1687136-1704636 GCA_036324595.1 Champsocephalus gunnari
AGGGGACGGGTCAGAAGCTACAGAACACCAGGGGACGGGTCAGAAGCTACAGAACACCAGGGGACGGGTCAGAAGCTACGGAACACCAGGGGACGGGTCAGAAGCTACGGAACACCAGGGGACGGGTCAGAAGCTACGGAACACCAGGGGACGGGTCAGAAGCTACGGAACACCAGGGGACGGGTCAGAAGCTACGGAACACCAGGGGACGGGTCAGAAGCTACAGAACACCAGGGGACGGGTCAGAAGCTACAGAACACCAGGGGACGGGTCAGAAGCTACAGAACACCAGGGGACGGGTCAGAAGCTACAGAACACCAGGGGACGGGTCAGAAGCTACAGAACACCAGGGGACGGGTCAGAAGCTACGGAACACCAGGGGACGGGTCAGAAGCTACGAACACCAGGGGACGGGTCAGAAGCTACGGAACACCAGGGGACGGGTCAGAAGCTACAGAACACCAGGGGACGGGTCAGAAGCTACAGAACACCAGGGGACGGGTCAGAAGCTACAGAACACCAGGGGACGGGTCAGAAGCTACGGAACACCAGGGGACGGGTCAGAAGCTACAGAACACCAGGGGACGGGTCAGAAGCTACAGAACACCAGGGGACGGGTCAGAAGCTACAGAACACCAGGGGACGGGTCAGAAGCTTCAGAACACCAGGGGACGGGTCAGAAGCTACAGAACACCAGGGGACGGGTCAGAAGCTACAGAACACCAGGGGACGGGTCAGAAGCTACAGAACACCAGGGGACGGGTCAGAAGCTACAGAACACCAGGGGACGGGTCAGAAGCTACAGAACACCAGGGGACGGGTCAGAAGCTCCAGAACACCAGGGGACGGGTCAGAAGCTACAGAACACCAGGGGACGGGTCAGAAGCTACAGAACACCAGGGGACGGGTCAGAAGCTACAGAACACCAGGGGACGGGTCAGAAGCTCCAGAACACCAGGGGACGGGTCAGAACCAGAACACCAGGGGACGGGTCAGAAGCTACAGAACACAAGGGGACGGGTCAGAAGCTACAGAACACCAGGGGACGGGTCAGAAGCTGCAGAACACCAGGGGACGGGTCAGAAGCTACAGAACACCAGGGGACGGGTCAGAAGCTACAGAACACCAGGGGACGGGTCAGAAGCTACAGAACACCAGGGGACGGGTCAGAAGCTACAGAACACAAAGGGACGGGTCAGAAGCTACAGAACACCAGGGGACGGGTCAGAAGCTACAGAACACCAGGGGACGGGTCAGAAGCTACAGAACACCAGGGGACGGGTCAGAAGCTACGGAACACCAGGGGACGGGTCAGAAGCTACGGAACACAAGGGGACGGGTCAGAAGCTACGGAACACCAGGGGACGGGTCAGAAGCTACGGAACACCAGGGGACGGGTCAGAAGCTACAGAACACCAGGGGACGGGTCAGAAGCTACAGAACACCAGGGGACGGGTCAGAAGCTACAGAACACCAGGGGACGGGTCAGAAGCTACAGAACACCAGGGGACGGGTCAGAAGCTACAGAACACAAGGGGACGGGTCAGAAGCTACAGAACACCAGGGGACAGGTCAGAAGCTACAGAACACCAGGGGACGGGTCAGAAGCTACAGAACACCAGGGGACGGGTCAGAAGCTACAGAACACACGGGGACGGTTCAGAACCAGAGAAGCAGGACGTGGGCCCTGGTATTGTCTTACCTGCTAGAGTAACTAAAGGTGTGATGATGTCTCTCACCTCAGCATGCAGGTGTAGAGTCCGGTGTCGGCGGCGCTGCTCGGCTGGAGCCACAGTCTGACTCCGTCTCTGCTGATTCTGGAGCTGCACAAACACACCAGAACCAGAACTGGTGTTAGCTGCTGGCGCTAACGAGCCTCCATGCAGGGTTAGGGTCATGACGGACTGTGGACCGGGACCGGGCTGAGGGAGGAGAAGGGACTGTGGGGACATGTGTTTATAATATTAGGGAGATGCTGCCTTCAGGGGCCAACAGAACTAGGGAGATGCTACCTTCAGGCACCAACAGCACTAGGGAGATGCTGCCTTCAGGGACCAACAGAACTAGGGTGATGCTGCCTTCAGGGACCAACAGCACTAGGGAGATGCTGCCTTCAGGGGCCAACAGAACTAGGGAGATGCTACCTTCAGGCACCAACAGCACTAGGGAGATGCTGCCTTCAGGGACCAACAGAACTAGGGAGATGCATGCCTTCAGGGACCAACAGAACTAGGGAGATGCTGCCTTCAGGGACCAACGGCACTAGGGAGATGCTACCTTCAGGCACCAACAGCACTAGGGAGATGCTGCCTTCAGGGACCAACAGAACTAGGGAGATGCTGCCTTCAGGGACCAACAGCACTAGGGAGATGCTGCCTTCAGGGACCAACAGCACTAGGGACACGCTGCCTTCAGGCACCAACAGCACTAGGGAGATGCTGCCTTCAGGCACCAACAGCACTAGGGAGATGCTGCCTTCAGGCACCAACAGCACTAGGTAGATGCTGCCTTCAGGGACCAACAGAACTAGGAAGATGCATGCCTTCAGGGACCAACAGAACTAGGGAGATGCTGCCTTCAGGGACCAACGGCACTAGGGAGATGCTGCCTTCAGGCACCAACAGCACTAGGGAGATGCTGCCTTCAGGGACCAACAGCACTAGGGAGATGCTGCCTTCAGGGACCAACAGCACTAGGGAGATGCTGCCTTGAGGGACCAACAGCACTAGGGAGATGCTGCCTTCAGGGGCCAACAGCACTAGGGAGATGCTGCCTTCAGGGACCAACAGCACTAGGGAGATGCTGCCTTCAGGGGCCAACAGCACTAGGGAGATGCTGCCTTCAGGGGCCAACAGCACTAGGGAGATGCTGCCTTCAGGGACCAACAGCACTAGGGAGATGCTGCCTTCAGGGACCAACAGCACTAGGTAGATGCTGCCTTCAGCGACCAACAGAACTAGGAAGATGCATGCCTTCAGGGACCAACAGAACTAGGGAGATGCTGCCTTCAGGGACCAACAGCACTAGGGAGATGCTGCCTTCAGGGACCAACAGCACTAGGGAGACGCTGCCTTCAGGCACCAACAGCACTAGGGAGATGCTGCCTTCAGGGACCAACAGAAATACTACATGATGTTAATACTGAAGGTACCTAATGATATGTATCTGTGTGTACCTGTAGGCGAGGGGCTGCTCCAGGTCGTGGCCCTCCGGCAGGCGGTACCAGAACAGGTTGTGTCCGGTGCTCTGAGTGGAGGAGTAGTTGTAGACGGAGGGGTGAGAGAAGAGAGGGCAGGACAGCCAGCCCACCTCCCCCTCCAGCACAGAGACCCCCTGATGACTGGACTCCCCCCCAGTCGAAGCACATGGGCTCTGAAGGAGACAAACATCAGCCATCACCAACATGTGCAATATTATTATTATTATTATTATTATTATTATTATTATTATTATTATTATTATTATTATTATTATTATTATTATTATTATTATTATTATTATTATTATTATTATTAATGTTCTATGATAACGTGGAATTACGTTCTTTTGCACGACTAAGTCATGTTAATATTTACATTCATTTACCACCCCCCCCCCTCTGATACAAGAGCGTCTGACTGAGTCCTCACAGTATCTCCGCGGTCAGAAAGGTTTGTTTCTGATGAGTATCTGGAGGGCAGACTCAGCGTCTCCTCCGGACCCGTTGTGATGAAGTAATAGCGTTGTAATGCGGTTAGGATGGATGGAGGAGCCTCTCTCTGGACGAGGTCCAGGCGGCCGATGGAAGGACTTTAGGAGCGCATCAAACAGAGCTTAGTGGCTCCGCCGTGAAATGGCTTGTTACAGAAAGACATTATTACACTGCCATGCATTAACCTGTAATCAGAGGCTCTCTCTGAGATTAAAACGCTGCTGATCATCCACTTATTCTTTATCCGTACGGACGCTGAGACAGCAGCGAGATGTGAGACGATGCTGAGCCCTAAAGCACGTCTTCGATGGAGCTGAGCATCCGGAACCCAGACACTGGTATCTGATGATATCACTGTGTATGAATGGCGGAGCTTCAATCGTCTCGAGTAATTAAAATCGGGGGGGGGACTCTTTAAAGTAGAGACACTACATACTGATATACACCTGAACATCAGCAGGAGAGGACTCTTTAAAGTAGAGACTCTACATACTGATATACACCTGAACATCAGCAGGAGAGGACTCTTTAAAGTAGAGACACTACACACCGATATACACCTGAACATCAGCAGGAGAGGACTCTTTAAAGTAGAGACACTACACACCGATATACACCTGAACATCAGCTGGAGAGGACTCTTTAAAGTAGAGACACTACATACTGATATACACCTGAACATCAGCAGGAGAGGACTCTTTAAAGTAGAGACACTACACACCGATATACACCTGAACATCAGCAGGAGAGGACTCTTTAAAGTAGAGACACTACACACCGATATACACCTGAACATCAGCAGGAGAGGACTCTTTAAAGTAGAGACACTACACACCGATATACACCTGAACATCAGCTGGAGAGGACTCTTTAAAGTAGAGACACTACATACTGATATACACCTGATATTCCAGTTCCACGTTCTCCCTCCTCAAAGCCACCACCTCTCCCTCCTTCTCCTCCAGAAAGCTCTTGTTCAGTCCTCTGAGCTCCTGGTTGGTCTTTAGTAAAGCAGCTATCTCTGCATCCTTCTCCTCAACACAAGCTTCCTCCACTCGTCTGAGATCCTGGTTCTCCTTCTCGGCCATCTCTCGTTCGGCCTCCTCCTGTGGCTTGAGGAGTTTTCCATATTTCCATTTCAGGACTCCAAAGTCTACTCTCAAGACCCTCAGCTCATACTCCATGGCTCTCGCTTTCACATCGTCACTAATCCCCTCCGTCTGGCAGGTCCTGCTCTGCATGCTGGAGGTGATGGACTCCTCTGGAGAGCAGCTGCTGAGCTAACAGAGGCTGGAGGTGATGGACTCCTCTGGAGAGCAGCTGCTGAGCTAACAGAGGCTGGAGGTGATGGACTCCTCTGGAGAGCAGCTGCTGAGCTAACAGAGGCTGGAGGTGATGGACTCCTCTGGAGAGCAGCTGCTGAGCTAACAGAGGCTGGAGGTGATGGACTCCTCTGGAGAGCAGCTGCTGAGCTAACAGAGGCTGGAGGTGATGGACTCCTCTGGAGAGCAGCTGCTGAGCTAACAGAGGCTGGAGGTGATGGACTCCTCTGGAGAGCAGCTGCTGAGCTAACAGAGGCTGGAGGTGATGGACTCCTCTGGAGAGCAGCTGCTGAGCTAACAGAGGCTGGAGGTGATGGACTCCTCTAGAGAGCAGCTGCTGAGCTAACAGAGGCTGGAGGTGATGGACTCCTCTGGAGAGCAGCTGCTGAGCTAACAGAGGCTGGAGGTGATGGACTCCTCTGGAGAGCAGCTGCTGAGCTAACAGAGGCTGGAGGTGATGGACTCCTCTGGAGTGCAGCTGCTGAGCTAACAGAGGCTGGAGGTGATGGACTCCTCTAGAGAGCAGCTGCTGAGCTAACAGAGGCTGGAGGTGATGGACTCCTCTAGAGAGCAGCTGCTGAGCTAACAGAGGCTGAGGTGATGGACTCCTCTGGAGAGCAGCTGCTGAGCTAACAGAGGCTGAGGTGATGGACTCCTCTAGAGAGCAGCTGCTGAGCTAACAGAGGCTGAGGTGATGGACTCCTCTGGAGAGCAGCTGCTGAGCTAACAGAGGCTGGAGGTGATGGACTCCTCTGGAGAGCAGCTGCTGAGCTAACAGAGGCTGAGGTGATGGACTCCTCTGGAGAGCAGCTGCTGAGCTAACAGAGGCTGGAGGTGATGGACTCCTCTGGAGAGCAGCTGCTGAGCTAACAGAGGCTGGAGGTGATGGACTCCTCTAGAGAGCAGCTGCTGAGCTAACAGAGGCTGAGGTGATGGACTCCTCTAGAGAGCAGCTGCTGAGCTAACAGAGGCTGGAGGTGATGGACTCCTCTAGAGAGCAGCTGAACATGGCCATTTAGTGTGTAGTCCATGTTTAGTGTGTAGCCATGTTTAGTGTGTAGTCCATGTTTAGTGTGTAGTCCATGTTTAGTGTGTAGTCCATGTTTAGTGTGTAGTCCATGTTTAGTGTGTAGTCCATGTTTAGTGTGTAGTCCATGTTTAGTGTGTAGTCCATGTTTAGTGTGTAGCCATGTTTAGTGTGTAGTCCATGTTTAGTGTGTAGTCCATGTTTAGTGTGTAGTCCATGTTTAGTGTGTAGTCCATGTTTAGTGTGTAGTCCATGTTTAGTGTGTAGTCCATGTTTAGTGTGTAGTCCATGTTTAGTGTGTAGTCCATGTTTAGTGTGTAGTCCATGTTTAGTGTGTAGTCCATGTTTAGTGTGTAGTCCATGTTTAGTGTGTAGCCATGTTTAGTGTGTAGTCCATGTTTAGTGTGTAGTCCATGTTTAGTGTGTAGTCCATGTTTAGTGTGTAGTCCATGTTTAGTGTGTAGTCCATGTTTAGTGTGTAGTCCATGTTTAGTGTGTAGTCCATGTTTAGTGTGTAGTCCATGTTTAGTGTGTAGTCCATGTTTAGTGTGTAGTCCATGTTTAGTGTGTAGTCCATGTTTAGTGTGTAGTCCATGTTTAGTGTGTAGTCCATGTTTAGTGTGTAGCCATGTTTAGTGTGTAGTCCATGTTTAGTGTGTAGTCCATGTTTAGTGTGTAGTCCATGTTTAGTGTGTAGTCCATGTTTAGTGTGTAGTCCATGTTTAGTGTGTAGTCCATGTTTAGTGTGTAGTCCATGTTTAGTGTGTAGTCCATGTTTAGTGTGTAGTCCATGTTTAGTGTGTAGTCCATGTTTAGTGTGTAGTCCATGTTTAGTGTGTAGTCCATGTTTAGTGTGTAGCCATGTTTAGTGTGTAGTCCATGTTTAGTGTGTAGTCCATGTTTAGTGTGTAGTCCATGTTTAGTGTGTAGTCCATGTTTAGTGTGTAGTCCATGTTTAGTGTGTAGTCCATGTTTAGTGTGTAGTCCATGTTTAGTGTGTAGTCCATGTTTAGTGTGTAGTCCATGTTTAGTGTGTAGTCCATGTTTAGTGTGTAGTCCATGTTTAGTGTGTAGCCATGTTTAGTTGAGGTTCGGTCATGTCTTAGTGTTCTCTGTTACCTTATTGTCCCTCATGTCTCGTCTCTGTCTTTGTGTCTGTGTGCGTTTGCAAAGCGTCGATGTGTCTATAAATCAAATGCATTATTATTATTAATGATATTAAAGGCTGTTTGAGTCCTTCGAGTCAAACAAACCCTGATTCATTGCCCATGAAAAGACATCAGCTGGAGACCTAGAAATACAATTTAAATAATACAGATTTGATTTCCTTCTCATTTGATCCCCGTCACCAGAGATCTTGTTATTAGAGTCGAAGTAGAGAATTAAACTGTGTGCAGGATTGGCCAGAAGCTAGCCAATGAACAGCGTCCTGTTTTGGGTCCGGAGCCTCAGTTTGAGACCCTGGAGTGGAGGGCACCAGCTGGGCGTAACTCTCCGTCCGACGTAGAACCGAAGGTGAAGACCAAACTGAAGTTATGACCAGTCACCACGTAGACTAAGCCCTGTATGCGCTGCGCCCGGGTGTAACTCTTACGCCTAGTACGGAGCAGGCGTGAATCTGAAAGACAGACTAGTAACCATAGTAACGCAAAACAGGCAAGAAGGATGTTAACGATGGCAGGGCGTCTTGTTTACAGGTTTAACAATGAAAGGGCCTTAAGAAGAGAGAGTCGTCCGTGATGGAACGAACCCACGGGACATCTGTTCAGTGAGCTGATGGAGAGGTTTCGGCAGACGAGCCCTTTTGATTTAATCGAGGAGATCTCGACTCCAGCCCGGATCAGACCCAGCCGCCGCGCTCTCCCCGACCTGCAGCTGCTGATTGCGCTCAGATTCAGAATTGTTTCGTGTTCCGCTCTCAACTCGACGGTCTCCACACGAACGATTTCTTTCTCCGTCAGTTCCCGCTGGAGCTCTGACAAATCCCTCGTTCTCTTTCGGGGTGCGGCCATTTGGGATTCCCCTCGAGTCGTCGCTGACGCTGAGGGTGAGGGCCTTCCCTCTTCTCTGCGGCCCTCTGAGTCTGTAAAATGGCGCTGCTTGGCAACAATTACTGTTTCGCGTGTATTCACGTGGACGCGCATCTTAAGACCAGGCGCAGCGACGCCCGAGACTAGTCAGGCTTGGTGCACTCGGTGTAAATTCGAATCACTACGTCGGACGTAGCTAAGCCCGACGTTAGAGTTAAGCCTTACTTTTTTACGCCCAGCTGGTGCACTCCACTCCTGTAGTGTAGCACACTTTCAGCCCCACTGCTCTCAGGATCCTGTGTGCTGAACGCTAGATTAATGGAGGCTCCCTACAGTATAGTGTGTGTGTGTGTGTGTGTGTGTGTGTGTGTGTGTGTGTGTGTGTGTGTGTGTGTGTGTGTGTGTGTGTGTGTGTGTGTGCGTGCGTGCGTGCGTGCGTGCGTGCGTGCGTATGTCTTGGTAATTGACCTGTCAGGTTTTCTTGCCCAGAGTATTAGTCTTTCCATTAAAACCTTCTCCAATACGCATCCACCTCCCTCACTATCCGTCTACAGTCTCTCTCACACACACACACACACACACACACACACACACACACACACACACACACACACACACACACACACACACACACACACACACACACACACACACACACACACACACACACACACACACACACACACACACACACACACACACACACACACACACACACACACACACACACCACACACACACACACACACACACACACACACACACACACACACACACACACACACACACACACACACACACACACACACACACACACACACACACACACACACACACACACACACACACACACACACACACACACACACACACACACACACACACACACACAACACACACACACACACACACACACACACACACACACACACACACACACACACACACACACACACACACACACACACACACACACACACACACACACGTTTGGATGTTATCGTGAAATAAGGTCTGTGGTTGACACAAGCTGCAGAGATTTTAACATTTTGTTCCCACGACATAAAATCCGTCAGTAAATACCCCACTGGTGCTGTAGTTCCTTTATAGCCCAACATTAGCCTCCTTTAGCTTAGCGGTGGTGACGTGAAGTCATGTGACCGTGCTGTAGTTCCTCTATAGCCCAACATTAGCCTCCTTTAGCTTAGCGGTGGTGACGTGAAGTCATGTGACCGTGCTGTAGTTCCTTTATAGCCCAACATTAGCCTCCTTTAGCTTAGCGGTGGTGACGTGAAGTCATGTGACCGTGCTGTAGTTCCTTTATAGCCCAACATTAGCCGCCTTTAGCTTAGCGGTGGTGACGTGAAGTCATGTGACCGTGCTGTAGTTCCTTTATAGCCCAACATTAGCCACCTTTAGCTTAGCGGTGGTGACGTGAAGTCATGTGACCGTGCTGTGGTTCCTTTATAGCCCAACATTAGCCGCCTTTAGCTTAGCGGTGGTGACGTGAAGTCATGTGACCGTGCTGTAGTTCCTTTATAGCCCAACATTAGCCTCCTTTAGCTTAGCGGTGGTGACGTGAAGTCATGTGACCGTGCTGTAGTTCCTTTATAGCCCAACATTAGCCACCTTTAGCTTAGCGGTGGTGACGTGAAGTCATGTGACCATGCTGTGGTTCCTTTATAGCTCAACATTAGCCTTCTTTAGCTTAGCGGTGGTGACGTGAAGTCATGTGACCATGCTGTAGTTCCTTTATAGCCCAACATTAGCCACCTTTAGCTTAGCGGTGGTGACGTGAAGTCATGTGACTGTGCTGTAGTTCCTTTATAGCCCAACATTAGCCTCCTTTAGCTTAGCGGTGGGGACGTGAAGTCATGTGACCGTGCTGTAGTTCCTTTATAGCCCAACATTAGCCACCTTTAGCTTAGCGGTGGGGACGTGAAGTCATGTGACTGTGCTGTAGTTCCTTTATAGCCCAACATTAGCCTCCTTTAGCTTAGCGGTGGTGACGTGAAGTCATGTGACCGTGCTGTAGTTCCTTTATAGCCCAACATTAGCCTCCTTTAGCTTAGCGGTGGTGACGTGAAGTCATGTGACCGTGCTGTAGTTCCTTTATAGCCCAACATTAGCCTCCTTTAGCTTAGTGGTGGTGACGTGAAGTCATGTGACCGTGCTGTAGTTCCTTTATAGCCCAACATTAGCTTAACTTCATAAATCATAAAATGTGTAGATTATCCTGCTGAACAGAGGCGGATTTAAGATTGTAGGAGATCCGGGGCTTAGCCCAGGAGTCGTTGGGTTGGGGGGGGGTCCAGGGGTACAGTGCTATTTTTTATAAGTGGGGCTGGATCGAACATCCTTTAGGGGAGTCGTGGCCTCCTCTAGGGGGATCCGGGGGCATACTCCCCCGGGAAGATTTTTTTTTAAATATTGAAGTTGAAAGCATCAATCTGGTGCACTTTGAGAGCAACCCTAACCCTACCTTAATAACACCTTAAAGCGGACAAAAGGCACTGGAGAACTCTCATTAACACCCTTTAATGAAGCAAACTAATGCCTTAACTCACTCAAATAGTCGTTTACTTATTAAGGTGAAACGAATGTGCGTAGAGTTTTAAAGGATGCGGATAGTCTCACCTTGATTCTGGCGCATTGCTTATCGTTTTATAGATCTATTCTCATCCACCATCTTTGTTTGTGACGTAAAGAGTGTAGGAGTCCCGTTTCTGAATCGGACACTCTGAGTGGATGCAGTCACAGCCAATCGGATTCAGAGTGTTGCCTATCAGTTCTGTTGCTATGTGTACTGAAACGAGAGCCGGTATAATTCCATGCGCGAAAACAAAATAAAAAATGTAATACGTTATTTTAGTGTCTTAAAAGTAGACTGAGGTCTGAAGGGTTAACACTACATCTTAGGATAATTTTTAGTCATGTTCTGAATACATACTAACACATAAGGGTATACTTAGTGAGGTTACTCCATGTTTACTAGCTATAAGATTAACGTTACAGTACATCACTCTTTTTCACTTCTTACTCAGTCAGCCAGAGTGCAGATATCACCATTAGATTCACAAACCTGAAACATCATCCATTTCTTCGCTGCTGGTGATGACATTGTTGTCAGCTGCTGATACTACTGCTGCAGCTTGTGGCGCCGGCTGCTTCGATGACAATAACTTTCTAATATCCATAACTTTACAGGCTATTAGCTTAAAACTCGTCAGGCACTAGGAAGGATCACTTCTTCTTCAGGGCAGGCTACGCAGTACGCAGGCTAATGCCCCACAGTGGCTGCCTCTCTGGTGGACCGGTACTGCACATTACTCCCGAGACGTTTAAAAAATATATATATTAAAATTAAAAATTAAAATAAAAAATGTAAGTGAAACATCCGGGGCTTGAGCCTAAGTAGCCACCCCCTAGCGCCGCCACTGCTGCTGAACTAAACGTTTGTTTGACTCAGAGATCATTTTCTGACGTCTCACAGAGGAATCTTGTTGGCTTTTAGTGTATGTGGAACTTCCCCTTCGATTCTATTGGCTCTAACAAAAGAGGTGTCAATCATCAAAATCGACCCATGGGTTCCGGAGAAACGGCAAGTCCACCCGAAAGACCCCAGAGGCGGGTTTTTCTAAACCTCTCTAAAAAGGTCAAATATAATTTGTTTTGCATCAATCTTGATACAATACTTATTATATGTTGTACTTTGGATTCCTAAAGCTTTTAGTCTCCGATCCCATCATGCAAGGGTGGTTTTCACTACAAGTAATGTTTTTTTTGGACTTTGAGGAAACGGGTTATTTATGTTCCCCTTTTAGAAGATATGGTCATTTGTTCTGGGAATGTCCTTTCGAGCCTGAGACCTGAACAACAGGTTAAAACGATAAAAACGCTGTTAAGTTAATCCATAGGTTAATCCGATGTGTCTGTGTCCCTTTGAAATGATTTCTGATAATCCATCGGCAATAAACCTGCTTTCAGTTTCCAGACTTCAGAGCGTAAGAGAGCTTCTGCTTTGGGCAAACTGCGTGCGCATAGCTCGTGAGACTTGTGTTTTGTTTCGGTACAAATGTTTCGTATCGTCAGGTCGCTGAGTTTCTTCCCGTTAAGTGGGTATGACGCATCAATAGCTTTTTAAATGTTAAGAAGCCCTCAGACGCTCTTTCTTGCAGATGTTGCGTTTTGCCCCCGCCCGCGGGTCCCGGGGGCTCAACAGGTTAATGCAATTTGTTTTCTATTTGAGACGTTTACATGTTGGATTTATTTATTTATATCGTTTCTCGAATGTCTTTTTATGCTGCTGCAACGCAAACAAGTACTTCTTATCTTATTCTCCCCCAACAATGTGCATCCATCTCTCCAATCTCTCACATCCTACACCAACCCTTCCTCACCTTAACATTAATTTAACGTCCATCCATCCATCCTCCCCCCCCACCCCTAACTTGCCATCCCTCCATCCTCCCCCATTTTACATCAACCCTTCCTCCCGTTAGCATTCATTTAGCATCCAATGTATCCCCCCTCCCCGCCTGTACCCCCCCTCTCCGCCTGTACCCCCCCCTCCCCCCCCCAGACAGTGTTAGATGACCTTCCTCTTCCGCTTTTAATTAACCCCGAGTTTGCAGAGCAGCAGATTCTTCAGTGTGGACGCTCGTAAAAAATATACATCAGGATCATATTTCATGTTCCTAAAGATCCTTCAGCCCGCGGGAACAGATCCCAGCTGTGCGTGCTTCTGAGCGTCAAACACAACTCATCAAACCGCACGTTCGTTAAGATGAATTATGGGCCAATTACTTTTTAGTATCTCTAAAGCGTGGTGGAACATATCCATGTGTTCGCTTTATATGACCATAATAATAATAATAATAATAATAATAATAATACATGGGATTTTTATAGCACTCTTCCTAATGCTCAAAGACGCTTTGCATAACGTCAGAAAACACAACAAAGTATGATATCAAACTGAGAACATCAGAAGTTATCAAGAATGTTGAGGCTTAAAAACTGCAATTCTGACATTTTTCCAAACAGAATAAATATTACAAATAATAAAAATATAAATACATGCTGCTGTTGATCAACTAATGCTCATTACAACCATTAAGACCATTACAACCATTAACGTAATAGGGCTGACGATTCATCTGCTGATTCTCATTGGACTCCTTCGTTTACCTCCTGGACACAGTGACATCACGACGGAACACTCGCGCTCCTATTGGCTAGCGCTCCAACATATTGTACGTGATAGGCTAAGGGGCGGGACATCTCGAAGCTGTTGACCAATCACAACAGAGCCGGCCCACGAACCGACTTCAATCTCAGAGAATAACAATTAAAAAAAGGTTCTGGATAAATCGTTTTCTTTTGCTTTTACTACTTTCATCTCAAAACACCCAGCGGGTAGAGACATGTCCCAGTGGAGACGTGTCCCAGTGGAGACATGTCCCAGTGGAGACATGTCCCAGTGGAGTCATGTCCCAGTAGAGACATGTCCCAGTGGAGTCGTGTCCCAGTGGAGACATGTCCCAGCGGAGTAATGTCCCAGCGGAGACATGTCCCAGCGGAGACATGTCCCAGTGGAGACGTGTCCCAGTGGAGACATGTCCCAGTGGAGTCATGTCCCAGCGGAGACATGTCCCAGCGGAGTAATGTCCCAGCGGAGACATGTCCCAGCGGAGACATGTCCCAGTGGAGACATGTCCCAGTGGAGTCATGTCCCAGTGGAGACATGTCCCAGTGGAGACATGTCCCAGCGGAGACATGTCCCAGCGGGTACTTCCGGACTCAGAATTCTGACTTTTCCAGAAAAATTACAAAATGCTGTTTTTTTCTTTTTATTTGAAAATTCTGTCGTTTTTCTGAAAATCCCAAATTCTAACTGTTTCCTCCAACACATTGTGCTAAGGGGGCGGGACATCTCTGAGCTGGTTGACCAATCACAACAGAGCCGACCATCTAACCAATCAGAGCAGACTGGGCTCTGGTTTCAGACAGAGGGTGAAAAGAGGAGCTGCAGTACAGCAACATTAAAGCATAGAGACATGTCCCAGTGGAGACATGTCCCAGTGGAGACATGTCCCAGTAGAGACATGTTCCAGTAGAGACATGTTCCAGTGGAGACATGTCCCAGTGGAGACATGTCCCAGTAGAGACATGTTCCAGTGGAGACATGTCCCAGTGGAGTCGTGTCCCAGTGGAGACATGTCCCAGTGGAGTCGTGTCCCAGTGGAGACATGTCCCAGTGGAGTCATGTCCCAGTAGAGACATGTCCCAGTGGAGACATGTCCCAGTGGATACATGTCCCAGTGGAGTCATGTCCCAGTAGAGACATGTCCCAGTGGAGACATGTCCCAGTGGAGTCATGTCCCAGTGGAGACATGTCCCAGTGGAGTCGTGTCCCAGTGGAGACGTGTCCCAGTGGAGACATGTCCCAGTGGAGACATGTCCCAGTGGAGACATGTCCCAGTGGAGTCATGTCCCGGTGGAGACATGTCCCAGTGGAGACATGTCCCAGTAGAGACATGTCCCAGTGGAGACATGTCCCAGTGGATACATGTCCCAGTGGAGTCATGTCCCAGTAGAGACATGTCCCAGTGGAGACATGTCCCAGTGGAGTCATGTCCCAGTGGAGACATGTCCCAGTGGAGTCGTGTCCCAGTGGAGACGTGTCCCAGTGGAGACATGTCCCAGTGGAGTCATGTCCCAGTGGAGACATGTCCCAGTGGAGTCATGTCCCAGTGGAGTCGTGTCCCAGTGGAGTCATGTCCCAGTAGATACATGTCCCAGTGGAGTCATGTCCCAGTAGAGACATGTCCCAGTGGAGACATGTCCCAGTGGAGTCATGTCCCGGTGGAGACATGTCCCAGTGGAGACATGTCCCAGTAGAGACATGTCCCAGTGGAGACATGTCCCAGTGGATACATGTCCCAGTGGAGTCATGTCCCAGTAGAGACATGTCCCAGTGGAGACATGTCCCAGTGGAGTCATGTCCCAGTGGAGACATGTCCCAGTGGAGTCATGTCCCAGTGGAGACGATGGTTGACGTGAGGTGAAGTCTGAGTTCTGCAGCTCTATAGAAACAGGCGTTCCCTCTCCTCTGACACACTGCATCAACAACCACCAGCTGGCACTAACCTGTCGGCTGATTGACAGCTGGTGTGATCCCGCCCACAGCGAGGAGGAGGAGGAAGAGGAGGGTGGAGACGAAGGACGCCCTGCGGAGAGAGAGACGTTCATGATCACACGTTTCTAACAACAGAGACGGATGAGACATGTCCAGAAAAAAGGTCCGATCATTTAGTGAAAGATAAATATGTAAAAAGAATAAAGCGCACACTCTTCAGAATTGAGTGGAAGCATCAAGGGTGGAGGGTAAGGAAGTGAGACGCTTCAGAGGACACGAGGCGGCACACAGGTGTGAGCACGAGCTGATAAAACATGAAGGTATCCGACGTCCAGCGCCGAGTCCTTTGACCTCTTCCTCTTCCTCCTCCACAGCGCTCTGTACTGTCGGATTGACCTCTGACATGCCCCCACCGACCAATCAGAGTCCAGTATTCACCTCATGTTACTAACATCTATTGTTCCTTCACGTTGACCCACTAACAGCTGAGGAGCTGGAGGAACCTTCATACAAGTGACCTTTAAAGACCCTTTAAGGACCCTTTAAAGACCCTTTAAGGGGTATGGAGCTCCATGTGCCCCCCCTCCCCCCCTCTCCCCCCCTCTCCCCCTCTCTCCCCCCTCTAATGAGACTCACCTTCCTTTACCTCTCCATCCTTTGCGTAATGACTTCTTTAATGTGAAAGCCCGTGACGTGAGACGTAAGAAATCACGAGAGGTGACAGCGGGGGCAACGCAACGGGGAGGGGGGGGGATATATAGAAATGTATATGAGATGTAGATTGAAGTAGCCACCAGAAAATATCTGGAAAAGTGTCGTAAAAACATCTGGAAAGGGGGGGCTGAAGGGATGACTGAGTAAAGGCGTAAACGCATGTCACATGTTGACATGTTGACATGTTGACATGTCAACATGTCAACATGTCAACATGTCAACATGTGACATGTCAACATGTCAACATGTCAACATGTCAACATGTGACATGTCAACATGTCACATGTTGACATGTCACATGTTGACATGTCAACATGTGACATGTCAACATGTCAACATGTGACATGTCAACATGTCAACATGTCAACATGTCAACATGTGACATGTCAACATGTCAACATGTCAACATGTTGGATACGTTGATATCTCTGGAATGGCCCAAAGAGTCCTTCAGAGCGCTCTGGAAGCCGTGTTTAGATAATTAAGTGGAAAAAGCAAAATGAGAACAAAATCAACAACAATCTGAAACATTCTCAAAGATTTGTGGCGTAACGCGGAAACATTTAAAACATTTAAAACATTTAAAACATTTAAAAAACTAAACTTTCAGAATAAAACCTGAGAAAAACACAATAACATGTCTTCTGTCTTCTGTCCTCTGTCTTCTGTCCTTTGACGCGAGACGAGACGGACCGTAGCAAACAACGACCTGAGTCACGGACCAAGACAGCTGGAAGTCATCTTCTGCCAGATGAAGGACAGGGGACAGGGGACAGCTGTCTCCTGCAGCAGGACAGGGGACAGGGGACAGCTGTCTCACTGCAGCAGGACAAGGGACAGGAGACAGTTTCCTGCTGCAGGGAGACAGCTGTCCCCTGTCCTGCTGCAGTGAGACAGCTGTCCCCTGTCCTGCTGCAGGGAGACAGCTGTCCCCTGTCCTGCTGCAGTGAGACAGTTGTCCCCTGTCCTGCTGCAGTGAGACAGTTGTCCCCTGTCCTGCTGCAGGGAGACAGCTGTCTCCTGTCCTGCTGCAGTGAGACAGTTGTCCCCTGTCCTGCTGCAGGGAGACAGCTGTCTCCTGTCCTGCTGCAGTGAGACAGCTGTCTCCTGTCCTGCTGCAGTGAGACAGTTGTCCCCTGTCCTGCTGCAGGGAGACAGCTGTCTCCTGTCCCGCTGCAGTGAGACAGCTGTCTCCCTGTCCCGCTGCAGTGAGACAGCTGTCTCCCTGTCCCGCTGCAGTGAGACAGGGGACAGGGGACAGCTGTCTCCTGTCCCCTGTCCTGCTGCAGGGAGACAGCTGTCCCCTGTCCTGCTGCAGTGAGACAGCTGTCCCCTGTCCTGCTGCAGGGAGACAGCTGTCTCCTGTCCTGCTGCAGTGAGACAGTTGTCCCCTGTCCTGCTGCAGTGAGACAGTTGTCCCCTGTCCTGCTGCAGTGAGACAGTTGTCCCCTGTCCTGCTGCAGGGAGACAGCTGTCTCCTGTCCTGCTGCAGTGAGACAGCTGTCTCCTGTCCTGCTGCAGTGAGACAGTTGTCCCCTGTCCTGCTGCATGTCCCCTGTCCTGCTGCAGGGAGAC